>VUQG01030363.1:0-21479 GCA_015106755.1 Etia nguti | reverse complement strand
TCTATCACCTCTGGTCCTAAAGCGAGTTTGTGGGACTACCAACAGCCTATGGATTGTCCATAGAGCAGCATCTGTATTTACAAAGGCAGTGGTATGTGGAGTGCAATAGAGTCAGTTAACGGTTTTTGTGGGTGTGTGTGGTGGGGGGGAGTGGGGGAGCCGGTAGTAAGTTCAAGAGTCTGATGGCTTGTGGGAAAAAGCTGTCTCGCAGTCTGGAAGATCGGGCCCCAATGCTGTCAGGGGTGTGAGGGGTCAAGCATGATGCAGGAGGCCTTACTGATGAAGCGCTTGTGAAAGATGTCCTGTAGCAGAGGGAGAGATGTTCCGATGATCTTCGCAGCTGCTTTAACGATCCGATGTAGCTGGCTGAGGTCGCCGACTTTGCAGTGTCCCAACAACACGGAGATGCAGCTGGTCAGAACGCTCTCTATGGTGCGTCTGTAGAACACGGTGAGGATGGGAGGAGGAAACTTGGCCCACTTCAGGCATGTTGTCGCCAATTTGGACGGACTGAGGCCTCTCTGACAGGAAATCTAGTATCCAGTTGCAGAGAGGGGTGCTTAGTCCCAACTTGCTGAGTTTGTCAAACAGTTTTTGGGGCATAATGTTGTTTAATGCTGAGCTAAAGTCTATGAACAGCATTCTGACATAGGGTTCTTCGTGCACCACAGTTTGTTGATGTAGATGCACAAACCACTGCCCCGGCTCTTACCAGACAAGAAGGCTTCTCTTTCGGCTCGATAGCATGCTAGCCCGGTTAGCTGGATAGCCGAGTCGGCAATGTCTGCGTTCAGCCATGTTTCCGTGAAGATGAAAACACAACAGTTCTTTACTTCACGCTGGGTCGAATGCTTGAGCCACAGATAATCAATTTTACTGTCCAGGGAGCGAACGTTGGAGAGCAGGATGGATGGAAGTGCTTGTCGGAATGGGTTAGCCCTTAGCCTAGCTCTAGAATACGCTAAAATACAGCCTAAGTTTAAACTTATAAGCCTAAGTGGTTAGCTGGCGACCTGGTGAATGTTAAGAAGTTATTAGATTAATGGAAAACAAGATCCTTGACATCATTGTCCATTAACACAACCCCACTTTGCACTATCATATATATTCGGTTTGGTGTAGCTGTGGGAGCTGGAAGGAAGCAGCACACATCCGCTTGCCAGTTGTGAATCCACTGGAAAACAAGCTGTGGTTGTTGCACATCACACAGACTTTGCACTTGGAGGTGGCAGGTTAAAGACTGGCTAATGTTCAATCAAACTGCATCTGACATCTGTGTCCTCACATTAACCCCCCATCAGGTGATGTCTGGAAAGGTTCAGGGCTTCACTGCATGTGTAAAAAAATTACCTGCAGATACATGTGTAACTACAAGATACACGCACACCCCTGCATGCTACCCTACACATCAACACACACCCTCATCACCTATTCAGGCATGACAGATTAAAAGCAACCTGAAGCCGTTAGCACAATGAGAGTATGCATCCCCCTTTGCGTGAAACCAACCCCACACATTTCTCCTGAGCTCACAGTGCAGCCTATTAATTCATCTGCCAATACACATCTGTACTAATTACCAGAGAGTCTGAACATGTACATGCACCCACCATTAGTAATTTACACCTGACTGCATGTGGCAAATTATCTTTGCTGCAAATTATCACCTGCCTCCAGTATTCCCATCAACCCTCCAGTTTATATCAAAACTTTAAAGGCTTCCTTAAGTATGATGTTATTCCTGGCATCAATACACTGCTGCAATTTGTCTTCTGGTTGAAATGCAGCCTTGCTTGTAAGGCGAAGACCTAGTCGAGATGCAACAGGCACGTCTGGTATACACATTCCTAAATAATGGTATAAACATTCCTCTAATGAACCCTCTAGATAACAGTGCATGATGGGAAGCAGATGTGCTACAATTGTTCGATTAACCCCCTAGTCCTTTGATTCAGAAGGTCTCTCAATATCTCAACATGCTCAGCCATAGCTATCTGGAAAGTAGGACCCAGGGAGACATGAGGAGGACAGAATGAGACAAAAGACAAAAACAGAAAGAAAAAAAAAGGATGAAAGACATGCTTTTTTTCCCTAAGACAAAGAAGGAAAGCTGAAACGCCACGACACCAGAGAGCTGCCTACATGTTATTTATCAGCTTCTGAAGGCCACCGCAGACACATTTACTCACTGTGTCATGAAGAAACATTTTTCCCCTGCCAGCAGAATCACCTCATATCAGAGCCTTTCCCTGTAACTGAGAGTTTCCCTCCGTAGTGTAATAAGATTGTGTCCCTATATCCCTACCAACCATGATTAAGGTATTTTTCAATGTTAAATTCCATTATTGATGCACTAACTGTCAAGAATAGTGAATTAGGTGCAGTGAAATTGGGTAGATTCTGACTACTGTTCCTAAGGTGTGCCATTGTAATAGCTTGTACAAAAAAGTACTAAGACATCCTATTTCTCATTTCAGAAGTGTAAAAATGACATTACACTTCTCAGATATCAAGGAAAATGCTTTGGAAGGACAATTAATGCTGGGCATGGGAGTTCTAGCCAATAGTACAGCAATTAAGGTTTAGCTTTCACTTTTCATCTCTATTTGTCACATTTGCAAATAAATAAAGTGGACTCAAGTGTGAACAAATGGAGATGGACTGGCACAGAGATAAAACTGTAACATAACAAAAGGCATTGTTTAGGGAGGCAGGAGAGTCCAAAAAAAAAAAAAGACAAAACAGAAAAGCAAAGAAATCCAAACGGAAGAGAGCCAAAAGGAGAAAGTAACAAAGGAGACTGAGGAAAGCAAGAGACTAGAGCCCTGATGAATGTCACTAAGGCTGAGGATACCACACCATAGACTGTATACAAAAGATAGACATGGCTACAATCAGGTCATCCGTTGGTTTTTGGGCTGTGCATTTTTAAAAACCAAAATAACTAACAGAGAATGAGACAAATGGTTGTTGCCATGTTATGGTGGGTGGTAACTTATTAGCTAATGCTAAAAACTTAGTTAGCAATCTGTCTTCATGTGAGTCTGTTCATTGTATATGACTGCAATGCACAGACTCACATTTCTGCTAATTAATGCTAAGAAAGAGAACAATTAAATATTAAAATGTCATCAAAACACAAACTTCTCAGACAGGGTGTACCTCTAAGCCAACAACATTGTTTTCTAATAAATGAAATCAATGAAAATGTTCCGTTCACCTGGTTCAGTTCTGGGAGGAGACACGAACCCATCCTCAGGGGGGCACAGCTAGTATATTCCTAGTGCTGGTCCCAAGCCCGGATAAATGAGAGTTTTGTGAAGAAAGGAATCTGGCTTAAAATCTGTGCCAAAAAAATATGCAAATCCGTCTGCTGTAGTGACCCTTGGGAACAACAGGAATCAGCTCCAAGTACCTTCTGCTTTAAAGTTGGAGATTTTAGCATGGGAGTCTATAAAGATTGACTCAGTTTTGGTGGCAGCCTCAAGAGGCCGTTTGTGGAATTACACTTCCATATTTGCTTCATTTTTCAGCCCTGGAGGTTGCTGCTGAGAAAAAAAACACTCCAATTAAATACACACACTAGGGACAGGGACAATATGGCACAGGTGAACTAAATCAAAACAATTACAGAGAGCTTCTAGAGCCTTGATCCTATAGTCTAAAAATGAAGCTGTGGAGTAAACATTTTTCTCCTAGAAAATGTTCATATTTCAATACGAGAGCATTTTCTTTATTTCATGTGGAATTGTAAGTCTTTTTTTTTTTTTTTTATCTCTGTCTATCTCATGGGAATGCACACCTATCCATCTGACTGAATTTAAGCCAATATCCCACAATGGGAAATAGAAAAACTCTGCTAGATGACAAGAAAGGCAGGAAAAGGAAGCAAATGGAGAAAGCAAAAAATACTGACAGCCTCATCACAAACCTTCAAAATAAAACAGGAAGCAGACTGAAGGAAGATGAAGAATAACTCTCACATATGTTCTATATGTGTGAGTTATTCTTCATCTTAGGCAGAGAGAAAAAGAAACAGCATTCAATAACATAAAGAAGGAGAAAACTGAGGATTGCAGCAGAAACCACAGGCAATTACAACGACAGACTCTGACAGTGCAAGCAGATAACTTTACAAGGGAAAAATAGAACAGTGTAATGTACATTATCAGTGTAATACCCCATGACAGTAAATTCATCATTATCAATCTCCATCATGTGCAGTATAATTATCTTAAAGTGAGACTTGTGGTCAGCATCGTGTCTGACAAGTTTCTCTATCATATTTACCATTAAATCAAATGTCCCGACCACAACATGAAACGAGCACACTGATGATGATATCCATTTGCGTCCATTATCTTGCAGTGCAAAATGAAGACCAGCTAAATTACAAAGGGAAGGAAAATTTTACCCGAGGCATGTAATTACTGCCTGTAACTCTCCAGCCTTGTTGTATAGTCACTTCCATTTTATAAATGCACTATACATGCTCTGCACAGGACTGCTCCTTATCTGCATTTAATTATGCACCAGAGAATAATATAATTAGAGCCATAAGCACTTAAGATTATTGATGAATGTGAATTGAATAATTGAATAATCTTAATGATAGTTCCAAATTTTCTTTGTCAGTAGGTAGGTAAGATATTTCTATAAGTGTAGTCCATGTTAGGTTTTAAACTACCAACAAAATAACTAAAGAAAGCAAATGTCAATATTATTAGAGAAAGGTTACATGAAGTCCCAGAAATACAGTATTATTGTTGCATAATACATATCAGATACATCTTGATTTTACATTTGAGAATGCAGAATTCATTGTAAAAGGGTTCAGGATCTCAGAATGTACAGGAATGCACATGGTGGTGGGATTGCACTTTTATATTTAGGAGCCAGTTAAGGTCAGAGATGATTTGATACCAGATGAGGCTGAGTTGGTTGCAAGTGTATTTACCATACTTGAGACCAACATCAGTGGGTTGTTGTTATAGAACAACAAGTCCAATTTTTTTTTCTGGATATGTGAAAAATTAGACCAGGTCATGCGTGTTATTATAAAAATGAAATCTAATTTATGGGTGACCTGAATATCTAATGGAATTTACAGAGCTGTCAAATAAAAAATAATCCACATACATTTGCTATAGGTAGGAGCTTATCTCAAGTAAATAATGTTCCAACAAGAACATTGTTTGTACATTATTGTACAATCTACTATACAATATAAAGCGCCTTGAGGCGACTGTTGTTGTGATTTGGCGCTATATAAATAAAATTGAATTGAATTGAATTGAATTGAACATGGCAGAAAAGTGATGGCAAAGAAATCTCTACTTGTATTAATTGACACATCTTAACCAATTACAGTGTTGCAGGATCATGAGCAAAAGAAATATCTACACTCTTAGGGTGTAGTGCTAATAATTTAATGGTAAAGGAGATAAAAATAAAAATCAGTTGATGAGTTTGTAAACTTGTAGCTTTCCCCCATGTTTTGGTTTGTTTTCACACAGAAAAATCCAAAAGTAAGTACACGAAGAAGATACCGTATACTGGATTATTGGAGACCACGGAGAATTGTTCAGTGTTCATTTCACGTTAGTGAAAGGTAGTTGGCAGTCCCTACAGACCTTTGCACATCTATAGTACCCTTCTGCGGTGAGATTACAAACCATACGTGGTCTCTGTGCTGTTGTTTTGGTCTGCACCCGAGTGTGATTACTGTGTTCACACCTTTACAAATGAACCAAACTAAGGGGGAAAACAAAACTGAGTTTGATTTAAATGGACTAAACACTTAGAGTTTTCAGTCAGCATAAATTTGAGAAAGTATGTTAGTCAGATTTTTTATCAGAAGCAAATCCTTAAAAAGCACTGGGAAATCTTTTTTGATTTATTTATGCCAATGGTAAAATTAAATGCGCACCGCTGAAGACGTTTACTATTAGAAATGTCAGAAGAGGTTGGACAGAGAGCTGATGAGACATTTGGTAGATGGCAGTCAAACACAATTAATAGCTATTAATGTCATCAGACTGACAAATATATTGCAAATTAAGGAATTTTGTTGCTAAGTTAAATAGAATTTTATTACAAAAGACCAATGGCACGATAACTTTTGGGATCATTTTTAAATGATTTAGTAGGAAAACCCTTTAAAAGCTGAGTCATCCTTCACAGAGACTAAAGATAATCTCTTTATTCAACCAACTGATACTTTATAAAGTAGATAATCTAATAAATAATATGCCAAGAATAGAAAATACAATTAAAAATCAAATGATGAAGGATAAAAACTGTACTACAATTTTAGTCAATATAAATATAGTAGAGACTGTGGCACTGATTTATAAAACTAAACTTTCATTGTTGACTGACTTGATGGGACACTACTTAAAATGTTTGCTAATTTAATCACTCATTGCGTCATGGTCTCCATGTCTCCCTGGCTGACCTAGATTCAGGCCATATGTTTTTTGTTATTGTTGCCATCTCTCCCTCTCTCCTCTCTTCTGTCTGCCTGGGCGGAGCTCATCCTGGGCTCCCGCCCTTGGCCCACGCACCTGGTCTAATCAACCACCTGCTGCCGATCTGTCTAATTGCCTGAGAACAAATTGAACAAACACTTGTTCAATAAGTTTACTACCTGTCTTAAGTATAATTATGGAAAGAATTGTATATGAGCAGATTTTTTTGAATATTTTAATGATTTAATTTCAACATGTTTACAAACACGTGTATTCCATGGCTACTGCTTGACCTCTAATGACAGATGACTTTGTTAACAATTGTAGCAGAACAGAAAATGGGTGGTGTATTATTACTGGACATTATAGCAACATTTGATAATTCATCATAATTTACTGCTGAAGAAATTAGAATCCTCTGGTTTTAATCAGTTGGCATTCTTATGAATGAAGAGTTGTTTAAGTAATAGGGAACTGACATTTTTTTTTAATAGGGCATAGTCAGATATTGGAGCTCTAAGGCTAATACTTCTATGTATGCAGAAGATTCCACACTATACATGTTAGCTATTGTTAAAATACAGTTAAACAGATTAAGATTATGTGGTGAAATCAGTAGTTAAATGGATAAAAAAAACCAACAATAATTTAATTTTGAATATATCTATGACAAGCAGCATTACATTTGGTGCTAACCATTCTAAAGGGGCTTCCACTAATAATACTTGCTGATCCAAGTCCATGAGACCAAGTTCCTTGGTTTAATCTTAGATAAAAATCCTGGAAAGAACATATTAATTATGTGGCTGCTAAAATAGGAAATGGTATTTCTGCAGTTAAAAGATGTGCAAACTTTTTGACACCAAAATCAATCAGACATTTAATTCAGGCTTTGATTATGTGTCAGTACGATCTAGTATTGAGTCAGATTTTTAAAAATTGCAAATGATACAAAACAGAGCAGCATTTATTGTCCTTTGTTGTGGCTGTAGAACAAATTCCGACGATGTATAAATGTCTTCACTGTTTAGCTGTAAAACAAACTGTTTATTCGTGTATTTATTGTTGCAAAGAAGACAGTTATTTTGTACAAAAATGTGTATTTCAGGGCAAACAGACGTGATTGTTCTACCAGACACGGTACATGGCACATTTTTTTTTCACACACAAAACAATTGAACTAGTTTGTATCAGGCTATGAAGGAACGGCATTCATCCCAAAACAGATAACACAAGGAACCAGTAACACTGAACTAAGAAAAAAATCCCTTTCAAAACAAAATCTATTTTTTGTGACTCTTAATCACAGGTAAAAAAATTATTGAGATGTTTGGATCACTGTATGTGTGTGTGTTGTCATAATGTGTGTGTGTGTTATTTTCAAATGATGTTTTATATCTATGTGTAATCTGTTAAAGTGCACTTTAAGTGTAAAGGTTTGAGGCCACAGAAAGAACAGCTGCTACATTGCTAAACTAAACTAAAATCATGTGACAATCATTATATAAGAGCTACAGAAGAAAAAAAGTATGTACAAGGAATAGTTACTCTATTTAAAAATGTGTGGACAGACGTGAAGGTAAACATACAGGCATATACTACAGTGATTTACACATCACGCTGAAACATTCTAATCACATTTAGTTTATTAATTTTAGCAAATATTATGCTTACATGGTGCACCTGACCAGATTTATGCTTAATCAGATTACTGCTAATTAATTGATGTATAGCAAACATGGGCATATGTTGCATTCTGATGCTGGCTGGTTTATTTGACTCTGGGGCACAATATAATAAAGCTGCTATGTTTAGCCTGCTGTGCCCACTTAATGGCAAATTAAAGGCGTCCAGGGTGCATTTGTAAAGAATCAACTGTAGCTGTAGAGTGAAACTGAGCTTAATGTAAAATAACTGACTTTTTTGAAGCTCAATGGCAGTTTACAAGAGACATTTAATCCTGTGTATCATATTTGATTTTTGTGAGTTTTTGAGAGTTTTACATCATCAGTGTCAGCCCCCCACCCCACCCCCGAAAAACCAGAATAAATTGCACAATAAACCTTTTAAGCAATAAATTGAACAATTAATATAAACTCCCTGATGTAATAAAAATGATACAAAAAAGAAAAAACTTTTTAAAGTCTGTCAAGGTTTAACAAACACCCCAGTTTAAAAAAAATTTAGCTTTCCCACAAAATTTTGTTAAGAAAAATGTGTTTCAGCAAGAATTCTGCTCATTCTTAAAACTTTTTTGCATACTTTTGCGTATCTTTGTTGTAGGATGATTTCAGAGGTACTATAAAAGAGAAAACATATCAGACCTCTTCCTCCTTTTCCTTCTATATCTTGTGGTTATCGACTGTCTGCATGACAACAGAGAAGATGCTGTGCAACCGCTCACTGAGATCACACTGAACACTGTTTTTGTGAAAATGTGTGTTGAAAAATAGCATCTTAGATCTCTCCCAAAACATGAAGGGGCTGTATAGGAGTATTTGGGAGTAACACATAATAGTAACACATAATATATTGCCAAAATATTGCCAGTCAGACACACTGTCAAACAGTTATATGGTGGTATTTTAAGTGCATATGCACAGTGCTTATATATTACTTGCCTGCTTTATGGTGTTTTTAGCCACATTGTTGATTTAAAAAAAAATTATGTCAGTTCAGCAAACCTCCAACAGACATGAAGTAAATTATTCTGTAATAATCATGTTGATGCTGTCATATAGATCCGAGTTTTCCACCTTCGCCACCCCTTTCAGATTTTTCTGCAGCCGCCCCTGGTCACCAGCCACCACCGGTCATTTGTGCACATACCTACCTACATACCGCGCTGCGCGAGGCACATACAGTGCCGTCAGATGCGGTCGCGCGCTTCCACCGCACGGCGAACAAAGAGCGAAAACACTGAGCATCCCTGGCTGTAGAGTTGCACCTGCAGGAGGGCTCGCTTTGCCTCTTTCCTCGGCTGTTTTGTCTCACTTGGATAGGAGGACAGTTTGTGTCTGTGTCCCAAGATGAACCAAACCGCCACCGTATCGCATCAAGTGAAATGCCAGTCTACAAAGGCCATCAAGGTGAGTTTTATGGATTATTCTTGTTCGCCGCGGTGAACTTATTGGTGATTTATTGAACTGTTTGTCAGCAGGAGCTCCGTGACAGCTCCAAACTTCAGTGCGGGTTTGGCGAGCGGGGATGCGCATTGACGCACAGCACTTTGGAGATGGTTAGGGGATATGCGCGTGAGCATCCCCGCTTCAGCAACATCGAGTTAAATAATGTTCCTTTATGAGACATTCAGATATAAAAGCTAGAAAGATGGCAGGACTCCAGTGGCTGGGTTTGAACGAGAGACGTCCAGTTTGAATGCCTTGGATGAAGAGTTACACATTGGCGCAGTGGCGAGATTTTTTATTCATATCACGTGGTGCTTCTTGTTCTTATGTTGTCTGTATGTGCTGACAATAAATTAGAGGATCTCCCTTCGGACTTTAAGGTGGTTGGTGAGGAAAAAAATGTGAACATTTGTGCCTTTGAAGGTGCTTAACTTTACCTGTGCACGGTCCCGGGAGATCATCCCGAATCCCGACCTGTTGTCGGGACAAACAAATTGATTTTAAACCTTCTGGAAGGAGGGAGTAAGAAGTGCCAGCTCGTAAACGTGAAATAAGGAGAGAAAGAAAGAAAGAGAGAGAGAGAGAAAGAGCGAGAGAAGGAATAGCGGTGTTTTCTTTTCCAGTCACGATCGAGAAACGTCTTCGCTCGGCGGCATCCGCATTGTCTTCGTATAGCGCACCTAAATCTGGGTTGAAGGAGTGTGAAATATGTGTGTCGGTGTGTGTGAGCGGTTGCTTCTCATGCAGCGCGCGCGTGTGTGCGCTCACGCGCCTGCGTTTGTGTGTGACTCAACAGCTCGGTATCGATTTTGCCGCGGGTTCTGCATCACTTTTCAACCTCCAAGTCCCACCAGAGAAATTTAGCTTGGGGCAAATTTATCGATCCTCCTTCCTGCTGTCCCGAAGGCGAGTAATTTAGGAATACAAGGCCGAGTGTTTGGAATTACCCAAGTTCAACTTTTGAATGAAACATTTTGTGAAAATAAATAAACAGTTTAATTGAATTCTTGAGGTATTTCACCAGTCTCAGGCAGCCATCATATACTGTGTGCACCTGGTGCCGTTTCCTTCTCTGGGACTGTTGAGCTGAAGCCAACTCTTCTTGTGTCATGTGGCTTTGTGCTGCTGATGGAGCTCAGTGCAGGATGCTCATAAAAGTAACTGTGCTGTGTTCAAAATGAGGCTGCTGCTGTCACGTTTTTTTTCCCTACCTTTTGGAGGAAGGGCATAATGGGATGCACCCAGCTGAGCTCAGCACCACTCAAAATTCAAATACAGTACTCTAGTTCTTTTAATTTGAAATGTTATCTTCTGCAAGACTTTTAATTATGTGGTTGGTTGGTGAAAAAACTAATTTTTCAAATTGCTTCTTCACATAGTGGCAATCCGAGTTTAAAGATGGTTTAAAGGTACTTTTGTAAACTTTCACCACAAGGGGGCAGCAATTTACCAGTGGGTCTGTCTAAAATGTATTTAGACATGTGCTGTTTCTCTTTTAAAGGTACTTACTTTAAATTCATATGTTTAATTTTTAAAAAAAATTAATTTATCAACACTAATCAATGCTAAGATACAAAAATATAGCATTCTTTATTGTTTTGAAGAGGTATCAACAGAAGTTGAACTACTGTAGGCCTGGGCTGTAGTTCCATGTAACACCAGTTACTACCTATTTTTTCTTTTAGCTTTATCCCCATTCCGTCAAGAAACTTTGCCTTTTCCCAGGTAAATGCTATAAAAAAATATAAGTGTTAATTTTCCTTGTTAAATAAAGGTTAGAATGACTCGTTACACCATCTAGTGGTCTATACTACTATTGTGAGAAAGTACAGCCAGGCTCTAGGTCAACTTCTTCTGCCGTGTCTTCAACACAGCACACAGGTATTTTGGGAATAAAGTCGAGACAGTCTTTTATTTACCTTCTGTTGATGGTGATTAGTTTTAAAAGAATTTTAAAAACATTAATTTACAATAAGTACCATTAAAGGAAACTGGTTCTCTTGAGTCCTGTTTGTCTGGAGATTTGGTCGTGCTTTCTGTCAGTTATTACACTCAGATTCAGTGCAGAGATCTTGGAAAATTGTGAAGTTTTCTCCATGCTATGAGTCAAATGAGGGAAACCTGGTGCATATAACTGAAAATGTCACTACTTTACCAAAGCTCAGCGATGAACTCGGTGAAGCAGTGTATCTGATATGAGCAGTGTGGTTGGAAAGGCCAGTTCATGCTGCGGGCTGCAGACTGGCACGTGGTCACTGGACTTGCTCTTATACCACAACAGGAGGGGTGTGTGTGTGTGTGTGTGTGTTCATTTTCCACATGTGCACGCTAGAAAGCATGATACCCAATAGCCAGTTGTTTTGCTGAACAACATTTAAAAAAAAAACCATGTAAGCAAGCTGCAAGTGAAAAAAATATGGTGGAGTCTGTGAATACAAATGCTTGTCCTGGATCACACTATGAGAGACATCAACATGAGGAAGGGTTTGGTGTGTTACTGGCCATCAAAGACAGCTGGTAGGAAAGTTAAAACTGCTGCTACGATAATTGTCTACAAACCAAATAACGAGTTTGCAAGAAATGATGCACAATACACTGACCAGCATGAGAAGGCAAACAAAAAGGGCTCAAAAGTGCATTTTCAAAACACCACAGTTGCACAGATAGATGGCTTGAGGTGGTAGCACTATGATATACCTTTGACACACCAAAACCAAAGAAACTCAGGTGTTTTAATGATCACAGTGGGATGTTGTACTTTTGTGCTTGCTGATTCAGTCTCCACCCAGGTCATGGAGCACTGGGACTTCAGTGAACCGAGCCTTCATCGGTGTGATTAATTAGATTTGCACTTTTCCTGCTATGTCCAATTGCACAGTCTAATCACAACACATCCACTGCAGTCTGACATGACTCAGAATTACATAACATAGTCTAACTGAAATTGAGATCACCCCTATCTGGCACACTGGGCACAAGTGGAGTACAGCACATACACCAGTTTATTTTTCTGAGCATATGCACTGTTGCTGTGCTTTCTACACTGACAGCCTGTCAGGTCATGCTGGGTTGGACACAAGAGGCTGGACACGATTCCTAACAACACAGTAATGCTAGTTGGGGCGGATGCGAGAGGCATTTTCAAGATTTTTTGGAGCGGGATGGCGCAGACCAAAATCAAAGCAGAGGGTCCACAAGAAAATCAGAATATTTAATTACAAGTAAGTATAGTGGAGAAGCAGGGTGTATTATCGATTTCGTCTTCTGAAAGTGATGACACCAACCACAAGAGTTAAACACAATTCTGGGCTTTTTAGACCTCGTACAAAAGACTTGTGGGGTTGTTTTCTGGGGTTGGATTTACACATTTTTAGCTTAGTTTAACTGGCAACACAACATTTTCACATTAAGAGGTTTGATACTAGAGTGTCACAACATACCTCCACTCATATCATGCATTTTATTCACTCACACAGCCAGTCAAACTGGAGCCACCCATATTTTCCATTTGACTTGAAGTATCTACAAGCTGTCACTAGGATGGGGAGGGTAATTTAGGAGTCACTCACTGATTTAAACCAATCAGGATTGATGAACGTAATCAGGAAGTCATCTGGTGTTTTCAGCCAGTGCGAAGTCAACAGACTGGGCAGGCGTTCAGCTCACTTTAATTTGTTCAGATTGAAATACAGTCTGAAAAGAAGAAAAGGAAAGATCGAATGTTTAAGTTACGCTACCATGAGTGTGTCCATTTTTGGAAGTATTTGCCTACAGAGAGCCTACGGACTTGGTTTTCAACCACTGCAAACGTGCTTACATGCAGTCCTCCAAATCCCAACTGCATGGTACTCAATGTGGATGATGTTTTGCATCAGTTGAATGCTAATTGTTGACAAGTAGGCTGGAACAGGGAAGGGGGCAACAGTGGAGTTCACTAGAAATGGGAGAAAAGAAAACCCTCCCCCCAAAACATCACACATAAAAAAAAAAAATCCTGTGTGTGCTTCTCATGCTCTATTTTTTTAATCTGATGAATATTATGACCTGCTTCAGACCATCAAAGAGATTTTGTTGTGTCACTTGTGGTCTGTCACTCAGCAATAATTGGCAGGCATGCGCGTCTTTACATTGCATATGTACACTTTATGGATGCAGCTTGCTAACTAAGCTTGCTACAGTCTGTAGATAACCCATCACTCCATCTTCTCCTCTAATTATCATGCAGTTTGGCTCTAACAAAACAAAATGGTGGAAGCCAAGGGCTAATAATGAGGCTTCAAAATGTAGAGCCTACGGAATAGTGAGTGAAATCAGGGTAACCTATGCTTTGTACATATGTTATATACAGTCCTCAGGCATAGCTGGTAAATGTGTGGGCTGAGTTGCTGTTTAGATCCTGTGACCAAAATAACCTATTATGGTGTTAGTGTGTTTTAATGCACACTAACTAGGGTGACCTAATGACTACAAAGTTAGCACCAGTAGCTGAGGGCCACTGCCCAACATCATCATTAGACATAGATTAGCATGCACTGACATAATGATAAATAAAAGAAAAAGACACTCTCAAAATAAATGTCACATTTCTGAAGACCAAGCAAATATCAAAACCCCGGTATTCTACAGGAACAGACAAACTATTTTTGGGTTGTCTTACAGTGACAGTAAACAGAGCTTGAATTAGATTTCATGAGAAGATTCACCCATATCTTCTGTTGCATAGAGAGCTGCTGTGTACGAATGCCCTGATGGTTTGCGGGAGAATCTGCTTTCGGAACCTCACAGAGCAACGCTTTTCTCTTTTCACGCTTTCCCTTTCTTTGTTTCTTTGGGAGATTCTGAGCTGAGGTGGCATTTACACTCGCTATTGTTTAAAATCGCTGCACATTATAACAGTGGTGAACAACAGCCCGGAGTGTCAGACACCCTGAGGCGTCTGCTCCAGATCAGCATGATGCTCTTTGCTTTCACCTCTCAATGAACCTGTCTCAGTAATCAGTGAAACAAGCAGGGATCATAGACAGGATTAAGTACTCCAGAACTCATCTGTGTTGCGCAAACCTCGCCATCTAATCTCTCCCATGTCTGACCCCCGTCGAGTGGCACAGAGGTCTTAACGGCTTTTTATCATCCTCTTAAATGTGCCCTCTTCGCATCATAGCTGTGTCCTTATGCCACAAGCCAAGATAAGAAATCCAATTAGGAACGAGGCAGCAGATTTTTCGTGGGCCTTAGATCCTGTGGTCTCACCAAGTTTAACATGGCTGGCTAAAGCACGTGCCATCAGCGATCTTTGGAAGTGTCAGGTCCACCCACATGCAGACTGCAGTTATAAACCGGGATTGTCAGAGAGGCAGGGAGCTGTGTCAGTGCTCCTCTCCTACCGCATACATCAGTGCACAAGGTCGTAAAAAAGAAGGCGCTATATTTCTCAGGCTGTGCTGTTACACCGTGGACTTGAACTGACTTCACTCAGTAGGGATCTCGACAGAAAGTTTGGGTAAGAGTGACAGTTTTAAGTAAGTGCCAAAGGACTGAGTCTCTTTCTCTGAAATCCCAATTTTAGGATACTGTTTCATGATGACAAGATAAAGTAGATCTGAGTGTGAGTGTGCAGCTGTATCTGACACCCACTACCTTCAAGCCATTTATAGTCACATCACTTATGCTTCTTGAGTGACAAAAAGCCTGGAACTTAAAATTAAAGTGACACGAGTCTTTAAGCAGTGGGCACAAACAGTGTCTTCAGTAAATAAGAGTCTCTGCTGGATGAAAACATCAGCCTAGAGAGAAACATGACTGAATAGAGTTTCTGAGCCACAATGCATAAAACTCTTTATGAAAAGTAGACAAATAAAAACCTCTTGTAAACGTCTGATAAATTTCAGTTATTCTGAACCTACACACTGATTCCTGTCACACATATTGTGTCATGATCATTAAGTTCTGAAGTACTCCCATAAAAATCTAAACAATACCTGATTGAAATTTAAGCAGTTTCAAGGTCATCTGCAGTCTGTTTCCAGCACTGGTGCTAATTTCCAATGACTTTTTGGGATTCATGTGTATTAATTTCTGGTGCACACAATGAATCTGGATCT
This sequence comes from Etia nguti, assembly GCA_015106755.1. NCBI lineage: Eukaryota > Metazoa > Chordata > Actinopteri > Cichliformes > Cichlidae > Etia > Etia nguti. Next base: position 5,780 of record VUQG01030363.1, on the reverse strand, counting down.
GATTCGCCTTCCTTTGGCTTGGACACTGTGTAGTGAAGAGTGGTTTGGCTTTAGGTTTGCAAAACAAAGACCCAGCCACATCACAAGTATGAGCTGATTCTGAAGCTCAGCTGTTTTAGAGCTGCACATCTCTCGAAGACTAAAGACATTCAGAAGTAAATTTCAATCTTGGATAAAAAAAATAAATTATTACTTAGTACTGTGCAGCAATACAGACTGAGCTATGTCTTATTTCTTTAAACTTTGCTATGAAAATAAAAATAGCTGCAACAGTTTATTGAAATGTATAAGTGTCAGTGGAAACACAAAGCTCAAAAGTTGACAAGAGCTTGAAAGTCAATATTTGGTATGACCACCTTTATTCTTTAACACAGTCTGAGCTCTTAGACAACTGTCTTGTAATTTCTTTAAGTAGTCTTCAGGAATAGTTCTCCAAGCTTCTTGAAGGACATCCAAAGCTTTTCTTTGGATGTTGGCTGCCTTTTGTTCCATCCTTCATCAAACTATTGTTGCTATATACCTTCAGTGTATTTTTGTCTTTTAAACTATGTTCTCTTTTTTTACTTGAATGATTCACAGGTCAGTGTTAAGTGGCTTAACTAACAAACAAACTAAAAAACAAGATACAAGGGCTGGATAGAAAATATGCGTAAAAGCAGCCACTGTCCAAAGAAAACCTTTGAAAGACCTTTAGAAAGTCTGGAGAACTATTGCACAAGGCGACTTTAAATATTACATCAAAGTCTGGCTCCTTGAAAGCAAAATAAAAAAAATGAGGGGTGGCTCCAGATGTTTGCACAGCACTGTCATATCTTCGGGTCCATATTTGACTGGGCTGTCTCTTTAGAGAGTTAATTTCATTGCGGCTTACCAGTTTTTATCGACTGCAAATTGCAATGATGAGTCTCATCGTGAAAATCATTATTTGGAACGCAACCCCAGTGATATTAAATCACTTGCTCCGCATTACACCGGCCAAGTGGAAGAAAAAAAACGCTCAGCGTAGTCTGTCATGTCGACCATGAATACTGCCTGTTCTCAAAATAGAGCTTCCTTTTCCCCACTGGAGATATATTGGGAGTTTAAACACTGACGTGCTTTGATCCAGCTCACACAGCGCCCCATTTCAGATAAAGTACTTTGACAAGTTCTTCTGCTGCAGCTGAAGCGAAAGCCAGTCCGATTTTAAAGATAAGTAATGAGGACAATGTTGAGACGCTGAGCTGTAATCAAACTCTGGCCTAAGTCGGGGAGGGAAACCCCAAGTCTTTCTACTGTCGTGTCTACTTCAGAGGAGCCATTGAACTGTTTAATGTGAAACTTGTCTATCTTTCATAGTGTCTGCCTTCCATGTGAAAAGCCAAATCCCAGCAGATGTTTCATTTATTCAACAGTTCAAGTGATGCTGACTCGATTACTGTTAGTTGCTCTGTATTGCATAATGTGTTTGTGCTTTGAAAGCTAGACGATTACCAAATGATTCAGAATATTCACAGAGACTAAAAACGACAACAAAAAAGTTTCTTGGATAAACAAAATATCGAATTCCAAAACATCTCACTTTCAGTTACATTTCACATTAAATGTACACAACAACATGCTCAGAATTTCCCTCTGAGCTCACATCTCTGCCTGGAGCATTGTTTGCAGTCACTCCGCCAGCAAACGGCATCGACGGCTCTCATCTCAGTAACTCAGCATCACGGATGCTCGACAACTCAGCCAGCAGGTTATTGAACCTCCGAGGCGTTCTCCTGTTCAGAAGATATATCACATAAACAGTCTTTAAAAACTGCTCGGGACCGGCTCGCTCTGCGAGTGATAGATTGCTGGAATCAGTCTCATAAGAATGATTGCATTGGCTCTTGAGTCAGTGAGTCTATAAATTACAGAGCTATGCCAGCTGATCTCAATATATTCTCCCCTCAGAGTACACCTCTCAGTCCCCAGCCTCGCTGAGGAATACAGCATGTGATAGATGTGTCGCTAATATGTTTTGTGGTTGAGACATGTCTGACACTCATTTGCATAAGAGTGTTTTCTCGTGAGAAACTTTATTTGTCCCTGTAAAGAAAAAAAAGGGGATAAAATAACATGTATAATTAAACTCACACTCACGGTCCCTATAGAGTGTTTAATGATGTCTAATGACCTCAAACTTGAATTTCTCATGAGCAGCTCTTAACAGAAAAAATTTTTATTGGAAAAAAAGCAAAAATGATGCTGAAAAACTTCTGCTGAAAGGATAAAAGAGTGAAATGAGTAAAAGATCTTCGCCGAACCAGAGAGCTTTTCTTGGAGGTCACATTTTCCAAAAAGAGCTCAGTGTGCTTGGTGATTAATGGTTTCAGAAATTAAATGTTTCTCTTTTGAAAACACAATCAGAAAGATTGATGAGTTCATTCATCCTCAGTTTGTTCTTTTGGTCTGAGTTTAAATGTGCGCTAGAAACGAGAATGCAGTGCAAGAGAAAATGCCATTTAGAGACTTCATTAAAACAAAAAAGTTTCACAGGTTTTTTTAAAATAATAATCTTCCATTATTCCTGTAAATGTATTTATGTGTCTGTATGATGAATTAAAGTCAGTCTGAGAGATTATCTCAGGGCCAAATAGGCTTTACAGCCTGCTGTGCAGTCAAATTAAAAGCCATGGATATATCATGAAAGTGAATCTTGACTTGCAGTGTGAGTGTAACATAATGAGGAAAAACACCCTCGCTGCACAGGAAATTATACGAATCTTTTTTGTGGTAATGATCGTCTGCAATATTAAAGAAAGTAAGTTTTTGTTGGAGTGAAGAACGGCAGGTGGGATGTCATGTAACGGTTCGGTGATTAGGATGCAGAAAATCTTCTTTAGATTTACAGATCTAAAGTGTCCAAAGTGGAACCCATATGGTGGTAAATTCTTTTTTGATGCTGTATGAAAACTCTCCATAAGGTAGACTGTAGGTGTTCATATCCCACAGGTATTGTTTGTTTTTGTTTGCTTTATTATTTTCATCTTTTGTGCTGTCTCCATATGGTTGTACCACATGCTTTCGTCTTTATCTGGCAGTCCTGTTTTTGTTTTTTTTTGTTGTTTTTTTGGGGAAGAAATGCTTGGAAACATGGATCTGACTTTGTGTTATTTTTCAGAAAGCAAACTTTGCAGTTGATCCCTATGTTAAATATGCTCAACATGCTGTAGAGCAGGAATGGCAGCATTCTCAGACATGTAAATGTCACTTTTTTATAGTGAACATATTCTGCTTTTCTTTTATTTTCTGTCACACATTTAGTTTCCAAGTCTAGGTACTCATATTAAACACAAGAAACTTAAATATTAAACAAAAGGTTTTTAATGCACAAAGTCTTTTGGCAAATTTACCTTAAGGTCAAATTGTACACTGCTCAGAGAAACTGAGAGGAAAAAAAAATCCAAGAACTCCATATCAGACTCTACAGACCTCAGTTAGCATGTTAAACGTTAAAGTTCATGACAGTGCAATTAGGACAAGGCTGAACAAGAACGGCTGCTTAGGTTTGCAAAGCTGCATCTGAACAAACCACAAGACTTCTGGAACAATGTGTTTTGGACAGATGAGACCAAAGTGGATATTAGATGTTAGGCCATAATGCACGGCCCCAAAAAGTTCAGACCTCATCCTGATTGAATGAGGGGCATTTGTTTGGTGCTCTGGTGGGATAAGCTTTTAAAGTTAATCATGCCAGTACAATGAACTGAGGCAATAAAGAAGCTGTAATATGTGTGTTCTCCTGGCCACTGAAATAAAAGTTATGGCCGACGCCCTATTCATTTAGATTAGCGATTCAGAATAACGGCCCAAAACAGGGTGCAAAGATGGCCAGAATAAAGCTTGAGTAGCAGTTTGGATAATGCTGAAAGAATGGGCTGTTACACCTATAAAGTTGACTCCAATAAGCTAGCTATAACTACCATCATATCAGTCACATGTTTTTCTTTTATTTCATATCACTTGCAGCTATTTTTATGCATTAAAGCACTCATAAGCAACATTACAGGGAGATACAGCACAGTCATTTAACACTTAACACTTAATATGATCATAAGAACATTTTACTGACTATATTGCCTTTGGCATTTCTTAACTGCAGATATTTAAATTTGAAAAGTATTGTATTTGAAAGTCTAAATCCACCATTATGTCCCACAGTAAGAACTTCATAAGCAGTTTATGAAGTTTCCATTTCAAATCAAGAGAAAAAAATAGTTTCTTTCATCAGTAAGAGGAGGACGAAGTGACCACAAGCACCATGTTCTGTTTGGCAAAAGATGGGATAAGCAATCAGAAGAAGGTGGGCTTTTGGAGAAGGGGCTTCAGAGGTCCAGGATACAGTAAAATAAATATGAATTATTTTGAGCCATGAATTATGCAAAACTGCTGTAGTAGTTTATTTGAAGCTGGAAATGAATACAATGGTTCCAGTACTTAATATGTTCATGTTAATTTTTCATACATAAGATTATGATGGGGTGATATGAGAAATTTGCAGTCCAAAGTTTTGAACCTGATCCAGAAGGGACACATGGAAAACCTGCTGAAACCTGATATGAATACATTAATTTTCAAAAAAATAGAAACCTGATCTGAGTGAGACCAAAGCACAGCCAGACCCAATATTCGAGGATAATTGGACTTAATCCTTCACGCAGTAGACCAGAACAGATCCTAACATAATGAACTAATATGAAGTCATGGAAACTAAAACAATTCATTTACATATTTCAAAGACAAAACTTCCAGAGCTTCTACGCCAGATGGAACAATCATCTTTCAACATTGATAAATTATAAATGAAGTTCTCATTATACATGAAAGAAGATGATATGGTCTATTTGGATCTACAGAGGTAAACCGGTGCCTGGCAGATCCATGGCAGTAAAACGAAAACCATTTCTTGAACATTTTCTACATTTAAAAATAGGGAGCTGACCTGAGATCCAGTCTGACTCAGGTGTCAGGTCGGGTTGAAGACCTGTACAGTGTTGTTTGCATCAGTGCAGTGAACCAAAACAAATTTTGAAAGGGGCTTTATGAAACTTTCAAAAAGCACTTTCAAAATTTGCATTGCACCTTTCAAAACTGAGAAATTGTGCCATACATGTGAATTTCTTCCAAAAAGTCCCTATGAAAAATCAACATATGTCAAGAGGACCAAACAAGAAAAAAGAACAACTATTTCAGATGGATCCAGATCTTTCCGTTTGAACAAGGCGTACATAAATACACACAGATGTGAGAAGACCATAAAATCTGTGTAGGCTGAAATGAGTGTGGCTTGTAAACAGATAAATGCTAAATCCATGAATTACAAAGGAATTCTATGGGCTCAAATTGTGGTCATAAATATTTTATACTTGTAAATCGAATGCATAGTTGTGAACTGAGTTTTGTAACCTTGTAAACCAAAATATCTGAAAATTTTATGTTTGTGCATCTATAGATGAAAATTTGTGTGTGTGTAAAAAAGATTTGTGTTTGTAAAAAATATTTACACAAGTTACAAATTTCCCGAAAGTTAAGGGACCTAGCTTGTATGAGCCTTATGGGATATTCATATAGAGATCCTCCAGCTTCAAACTGTATTACCCTTCCAGGACCTGAAGCTCAGGAAAGCACCCCTCCGACAGCCAAACCCATCTGTTCTCTGATTGGATTGTTAAATTTGTGATTGACATGACATTGACCAATCAGCTGAAAGGAAGAAAAATCGGGTCAAAATTTGTACTTGTAAATTGAAAGTCACACACAGC
>VUQG01030361.1:37354-50303 GCA_015106755.1 Etia nguti | reverse complement strand
AAAACTCTATTACTAATTTACAACTTCACAACAAATGAAATCTTGTGACCAGCAAGCATAATTTGCAGCATATTTACCAAGAAGTTGGTACATGAGCTAAACTGATAAAGGGAACAAACAAGACATGAGGTCTGGGAACACGGGCTTATATTTATTTGACTTTAGACTAATTTATTAGTGTGAGAACACTAATAATCAAATAGCTGGGATACAAAAGCAGATAGAAAGCTTTTCTCATTTCTCTAAATTTTTGTCTGCTTGTCTCCTCTGTTCTTGTTATATTGTTAGAGAATAAGGACTCAGGTGTAGGACTCAGAGAGCACTTTATTTACAGTCAGATTCTACACTGACTCAAACCAAGACTCAAAACACTTGTTTTGAGTCTTGGTTTGGTTCCTTACCCATTTACTTTGTTTTCCTCCCTGTGTGGGGAGGAAAGCACACAGGCTGGAGAAGTCCAGAGTGGAAGTTCAAGTAAAGAGTGGGTGGGCAGGTGAGCAATTGGTGTTTCTTTACTTAAGCAGAAGTAGATTGGCGCGAGGATAGAGATGAGTTGGACTTGAAGGAGTCAAATTGAGTCTTTTCACAGGGAAGCATTTGCAGGTTTGTAACACAAAACAATTACTAGGGAACACACAAGAAATCAGAGTTAGAAGAGTTCAAAGATGAGTAGTAGCCTAATTACCACCACTGAGCAGGCCAAAATCTGATGGAGTGTTGTGAGTCTAAAGTTGATCTTTAAATACTGCAGGTTTGATGAGATGATGAAAAACAGACATGATGACTAGAGCCCACGGACTTGTACTATCAAGCAGGATTTCATTCTAGGTAGCTTTAGGGTTAACCCTGCTTTTCCTGTACTACAAAGGTGGTTAACCTGTTACTGTGGTAAAATTGTTAATGTAACTGGCAACCTAATGTGCGTTAGATTAGAGATCAGTGTGAAGTGTGAAATCACCACTTACTGACCGATCAGTTCTCTGGAAAACAGCATTTACCTTTGCTCTCAGACTATTAAACACCGTGAAAGGTCGATCCATTATATTCTCCAGTGTTTTAATGACAGTGCTGTGATATTGGTGAGTCACATTTACACAATCAGCATTTTTTTCCCTGTTTTTCTTCCTGCCCTTAAATAGGCTACACTTGATGTATATAGCTCTTTTCCTGTCTTATTGATCAAAATATTTACAGCATACACATGTTCATACAGCACTTTTTAACACTAAACTACTGTACAGAGCTTTTCCTGTTATATTATTGATTTACTTCCATTCTGTAGTATGTGTGTAACCTCTTCAAAAATTTCTAATATTGCTCTTCATAAAATTAGTTGCTGCACTGCTGGTACACTCATATGTTGCCAATTTCACATGTTATGTGACATCATATTAACGTAACAAGTTGATCACAGTGCGGTGGCTTATCCTGATCGTCAGTTTTGGGGTAAGTGATCATAGATAATGAATAGATACCCCGGGTATGTTGAACCTGCTTTGTAGTACAGGGTTCAGGAAACTGGAGGGCCCATCTGCAGGAAAGCACGCCTGAAGAACAAGTTCACTGCTCCACCTCAGAGGATAGAGCGAGAGAAAGAAAAGAGAGAAAGGAAGAAAAACAAACCCAGGCTGTGAGGACCATGTACTCCTGCCTGTGACCTAGAAATGTGCTCAGCATACTATCCAGAAAGGATGTCTCAGTTCCTAAAATGCATGGAGGACAGACATGAGAAGAGACCTGAAGGAGTTGTAATCAAGTGCTCCTTTGCAGAAGTGTTTTTACCTTGAGTTTATAAAAGAGAATATGACACAGCAGGAATATATGAACCATGGTAAGTGGAGAACCCTTGAAATAACATTCTTTGCATTCATGTGTTGATTCACTTATTTAAGGTGTGCTGTAGGTCACATTTAACTGGCGCTGCTTTAAAATGATGCTCTAAGAGTAAGGATGTCCCAGGAATCAAAAATATGCAGTTTGGGACATGAGAAACGGATGAGGACCCACTCTTTGCGTGGGTTAGAAAGGGTTAAGTAGAAATGGTTGATAACAAATGTTGTATCGCCTTGGATCCTATGGAGGCTGAACGTTCTGTATTGTAGATGTTAACACGTCTGGGTCCATCTGCCAGGAAACGTACTTATCTGGAGTATTCATTACATATTTTCTGTGCCACATCAGAGAAAGAACAGGTGTATTTCATGTCATAATACTAAAAGTGGGAGATGGCTTTTGTTTGCATTTAATGTCAGCTAGCTTTCAAAATTATCATGTTTCCCCTTTGAAATCAGTCTAAAGGAAGACTGAATAGGGAAGCGGTGCGTTATTCAAGTGTAGACAATAAGGCAGCACCCATTCAACTTCTTTTGTCGATGCATTTGCAAATAAACAGCCTCAAGGGAGACTTGCCAGTATTAATTAATTACTCTTAGAAAATAGAGTTGTGTGGGTTTTTTTTTTTTAAATAGACTGACATAACATACCAAAGATGCTTTTATAAGGGGAAACAGGAAAAAGCCAGCTCACAGCATATTGTAGCACAGCGTGATTCGCTTATCTGACTCTGATTAAAATAACTGCTCTCCAGATGGTCTGATGAAACCTACAGCAGCTCTCGTGTGGGGGTGAGATGCTGACCAATGTTCTCTGTGGAGTGGAAACATGGGTGCCTAGTAACGGGATCCTCTCCAGAAATAAAAGGCTGAAGTTAAGTGATTCATCATCAAGTGAGAGCTGGCCCTGAAAGCAGGCCTGAAAGAAGCATTCAGGAGCCACTGAGTCACACTGTGTGGAGAGGTAATCTTAGATCAGATGACAGGGGTTTGAGTTGTTGCACACCCTCACTCTGCACTGAGGTGACACTGAACAAGTGCTCTCAAGGTCTCCGATTCATCTGCATGCACGCCCCCGTCTCTCCTCTGATGCTTCGTCCCACAGAGGTGATCCAGCTCCCTTCATCACTGTCTGTCTCAACTTTTGGTCTTGCTCTCTCTGTCCTGTCATTTGATTCATTCAGCTTACATTTAACTGACATTTTTCTGCTATCACTGTACTCTTAGACATACAATGTGTTGCAAATCGCTCTCCACTGTCACCCAGTCTCCATACAACAATAACAAATAACTGAACAAATAATTCTGTCAGTTTTTAGACACATCCAGCTTAAATAAATCATATCATACATCATGCACTCTTGGAAAGCCTATTCCTTAGGTCATAAAGAGTTGGCACAGTCTAAACTACAGAAGACGTAGAGTATGAATAAACACTAAAACCACAAAAACATCAACTGTTGGGGAACACTGGAACTGCCAGATTATTTTTTTTCTAAAATAAAGTTTAAAATTTTCATCAGAAATTGTGGCCTGTACTGTGTTTACCGGCATCCCTCAAAATCTCTTTCTGAATCAAATCTTAGGATTGAATGGCAGCTACCCCTATTTACAATAGAAACTAAGACAAAGACAGTCTGTTTGCTGATGCCAAATAGAAAGCACATTGGCAGTGGCAGCTGCTTTAATACTTATTTAAGAATCTTTCTAACTTCCTCTATACCTTAATGAATAACACAGACTGTCTCTTACAACAAAAACGTTAAAGTCACATTTAATTAAAATTACCTTCCCCCAGTTTAGTTAACTCAAGGGGTTTTCCAACAGAAGCTTACTTGGTTCGGTATAACCAGTTTTAACGGAACTATATTTTAGCTTGTCACAGATAAATCTAACACAAAGCGATCACGCGCAAGTGTACTATGTGATGTCCGCAGAGGACATTGTGATCTGTATATATGCTAGTCTGAATGTAGCAGGAATAAAAGGGAATGTTCAAAAGATGGCAGTGAAACCTGCTGTGATGTATGGTTTGGAGATGGTGGGACTAACAAAAACACAGGAGGCAGAACTGGAGGTGGTAGAGGTCAAGATGTTAAGATTTTCCTTGTAACTGACCTGGATGGACAAGAATTAAAATGAATATGTCAGAAGGACAGTCGCGTTTGGAGACAAAGTTATAGAGGCACAGTTTAGAGGGTTTGTACATGTGAAAAGGATATACTGGACAAAAAATGCTGAATATGGAGCTGCCTGACAGGAGGAAAAGGGGAAGAGAAGAAACTAGGAGTAGATTCATGGTTGCAGTGAAGGAGGAGATGCAGAGGACTGGTGTGGCCTCTGTGTCTACCCCTAAAGGAACTAGCCAAAAGAAGAAGATGACAGATAAATAAGACAACGTGTGCATGACCTGACCTACTGGCAAATATGTAGTTTCCTGCTTTTGAATTTATTACACTTGCTCGCAAGATGTCACTAAATGTTAGTGTGTGGATAGGCCATAGGGCAGTTAACCTGAATCGTCAGTGTCACAGCTACAGTGGCCCGCTGAGCTAAGGTTACATGAATGACTTTATATGTAACCTGCACTTTAAAGGTTCCTGATCACTGATTTGGCTGGGTTGGTGCTACATAAAAACATGCTTTTTTCATGACTGGTTGCAAAACACACTTAACTCTCCTCTGCTGTATATTTGAAAGAGGTTGGCAGCCCCTTTTCAAAAGTCTTTTGTGGAAAAATCATGCTTTCCCTTTTTTTTCATTCATATACAATTTATATATTTTCTATCTATTCAATGTATATATTGTTCTATTTTCATATGCTTTTTCCAAATCACATTCCAGCTATAAAGAACTCAGTCCGAGGTAGTGAGGAAATATTTCAGTCTGGTTCATTTATGCGAACAATAAGATCCAGTTTCAGGGCACTGAGAAGTTTAAAACACAGCGGGTGTTGCCTGGACAAAAAAATAGACATAAAAAATTTCAGACCACACGAGCAGTAACTACTCAGTGTTTATAAATCATGAAACTAATGAGACTGTTTTTGAGTCTGCCACCTGCAACTAGTCCACTAGTAGAACACAGTCTGTGGTGAAAAGGTTATGTAAGTGCTTCCTTTATGTAAACACATGCGAATAACACATTAGCATAGGCGATGCATGGGTGTGCTGACCCTGCCATTCCTAACCTTCTATCTCTACCTGTCTCCTCTTCCTCCTCCCCAGGTCCAGCGCTACTGAGGGGGGCCTTCTCAGTTTCCCTCCTGCCCAGAAAAAATCAATATTGGGAGGCGGTCTGAAAGACCTTTCACAGGAGTATTACAGCACAGCCCAGCACTCTGATAAGCCTCGTGTTACGTCCTCTCGGGACGGGGCTTGCCAGGCCTGTGCTTCCCACCTGGGGGGAAGGCATTCTGCTCTGGCCACAAGGAAGAGCGCCATAAAGGGCAAGATGTGAATCACAAGTCTATTGGTGTGGGTTATTAGTAACATTAGAGCGTCTGACTTGTGACTAGAGGCCTGTGCTGATTCCCACACACACACTCACAGGGAGAGGACAAGCACAGAAAACATGCTTTATTTTGGAAAAATATGCTTTATTTACACAAATATATGGAGAGCTAGGGGCATAGCATTCACAAAATTACCTTAATGACTACAGATTCAGTTGTGTCTTCCCACACATGCTTTTTCCTGTGCCTCCACACACCTGGACTCACACACAAAAAAGTCATGCACACATACCACCCTCACCAGAATGATTCATGGGGATATAAATGTGCACATTGCACAGGTTGGAAAAAAGAAAGCAAATGCCAGTTAGCCTTCATGTCATCAGAAAAAAAAGAAAACATTACTCGCTTTTTACATATTTACTTTAGATTTTTTCTCGACTGAAGAACAACATATGACAAATCACACTGTTTTACATCAAATAAACTTGAATAACCCTGTCAGGTAGATTTTGGTGAGGCTCAATGGTTGGTATGCCTGATGTTTACTCATATCAGATTTGTCTGCTTGGTGACCTTACACAGAAAGATTGATGATAATCATAATGTTTGTTCCTAATCAAAAAGAAAACTATGTCTGTGTTAGATAGATAGACAGTTCCATTTTTTTTCTTCCTGTTCTTTTGTGTGACTTTTGAAAATGTGTTCCCAAAAGTGAGCATGTTAAACCTGTAACTGCATCACAAGTTCCTTTTAGTGGCATGTCTTAGCTTGTCATGCTTGTTTAAATATTTTTAACCTTAACTTGTCAAATGAATTTACTTTAGGTGGCAGATATCCAGAAAGATTTATGCCAGAACTATTTTGTGCTGTTACTTAGTAAGTTAGATTTGTTTTCTTTGGTAGAATTTAATGAATGTCAAACTTTTATACTATTCAAAAGAAGCATAATAATTTGTAGGATTGTATTGTCACTGTATTGTGGCGCATGCCATTGAATCAATGCTACATCAAATCATCAAAAAGTCCTGGGAAAAAATATATATATAACTTTGTCCTCATATTATGGCTATTTCATGGATAAATGGGAATAATCACTCTTAAAGAAAACATTTATTCACACTGAATGAATTCTTTACTAAAACCACGTGGGTTTGTTCTGTTCAGTTTTCAGTAATTACACACCCATCTAATTGTGCTAAACTCTGAGCAGAATCTGGAATTAAGTGACAATGACTCCCTTGGAGTTTAAAGTCTGAAAAAGATCCATGTGACTTTCATAGCCAATCAATATATGAATCACAGAGACAAATACTGACAGACTTTAACATATTATCCCAGATTTAGTCATTTTGTCATATAAATGTTGACCCAAATCCTTTTACTCAGTAATCACTTTGATATCATGTGAGTATTCCAGGAACACATCTACTGTGTATTTAAGCTGAAGCTGAGCAGCATGATGTTGTTTTATTGTGTTTACTATGCACTGGCTCAGAGTGTTGGCTGTGAAGGGTTTCAAGCTGTTGCTACCACAGTACAGTTGCAAGCATTGTTATTTTTGGATAAGTCCCACAGTTATAGCCCTCTCCAAAGTGCATCCACTTAAACGCTGTTTGTCATAGTCATTTGCGCTCAGTTGTTTTTCAGAACTGTTATCTAAACCAGAACTTGTGGAGAAACACTGACTCACATCTATCTTTTCCTGAGACCAAACACAACTGAAGACAAATTTAAAAAAAAATTAGAACATGTATCCAAGTCTCATTGAAGGGTGCATAAGGGACTGATCCATCAAGTGTGTTCACACAAAGAGCCAGCACACTGTGGTCCAAGTTCAGCTGGCTTACAGTCACAAAAGAAAAAAAAAAAAGAGAAAAGGTCTCATTGCTAAATTCACTTCCTTCTTCCATTCGTGCATCTGGGAGTCATCTGAGGGGAAGGATGGGAAAGCGGAAGCTCCTGGCAGTGAGGCAGAAATCAGCGAGGTTATGAAAGCTAGTGTTGAGAAATGGGAAAACTATTTTCACAGGAGTTGTCCGTGGAATTGGTTTATTTTCTTCATGGAAGCATTGCCCTCAGTCTTTACAATTTGATCCAGAAATTCGAACAGTGACACAATTTTCATATACTGGGCTCTGTGAGCCATCACAATGGACTTTGGAAATTAAAAAGTGAAAATGAAACTTTATTTACAGATTTATTTCAGGAGGTTGAAATTAACCTGATAAAAGCTCACACTCAGGCTGTAAGTACGATTGTATATGGAAGTATGAGATTTGCATTTGGAAGTTGTTTGAACCTACTAATGAAAGTTAAACAGGCCATATTTTAAAACAAAATCATGTCACAGAGATGTAACACGATAGCAGGAGCATTAGAAATGCCTGAATTTTTGGTACATTCTGAGATAAGCAATGCACTGAGCTGGAAGTAAATGGACTGGTTTTTATATAGTGCTTTTCTATTCAAAGCACTTTACACAGCTTGCCTCATTCACACAAAGAATTTCTTTCTATCTAACATTCATGCAATTTGGGGTTGGTTTCTTTCCCAAGGATGTTTGGCATGCAGACTGGAGCAGTTGGGGATCAAACCACCAACCTTCCAATTAGTAGGTGACCTACCACTCTACCACCTGAGCTACAGCCACCCCTACAGCCACCCCTACAGCCAAGTCCATTAATGGCAAAATAGTGGATGTTCACAGAACCCTTCCCATGTTAGAGAAAATCCTTTCAAAATATCTAACCAAGTGCCGAACACTCTGCAGCAGGTAGAAACTTCTTCTTTCAGCAGCTCCCTTTAAGGGGCTGCCACAGATCATCTGCCTGCATCAGGAATCTGTCACACCAACCCTCTGCATGTCCAATATCCTTTCTCTAATATGCCCTCTGTACAGCTCAGCCTGCCTTTTTTTCAGACTCACCACCTCCATACCATACATCACAGGAGGTCTCACAACTATCTTGTAAACTTTCCCTTTTACTCTTGCTGCTATCCTTCTGTCACAAATCTGACACTCATTTCCATCCACTCCACCCCGCCTACACTATCTTCTTCACCTCTTTGGGGCACTGTTCATTGCTTTGGAAGGTTAAACCTCCCATTCACACACACATGTATTCTGTCTTCTTTCTACTGGTTTCCATTCCTGTTCTCTCCAGAGCATACCTCCACCTCTCCAGGCTCTCTTCCTCTTCCTCACTACTCTCATTGTTGATCACAGTGCTGTTGAAATGTTGATTCAAAATCACAATCCACAGAAATCCACAGAGATATGGCACCCTCTTATCCCTTAGCACTTTGGTCTCAGCCTGCAGGCTTACTTGTTGTTCCTAGAGTATTTAAAAGTAGAATGGGAGGCAGAGCCTTCAGTTTTCAGGCCCCTCTTCTGTGGAACCAGCTTCCAGTTTGGATTTGGGAGACAGACACTATCTCTACTTTTAAGATTAGGCTTAAAACTTTCCTTGTTGCTAATGCATATAGTTAGGACTGGATCAGGTGACCCTGAATCCTCCCTTAGTTACGGTGCAATAGGTCTAGGCTTCCCATGATGCATTGAGTCTTCTTCAGTTACCTTTTCCACTCACTATGTATTTACACCCCTCTCTGCATTTAATTATTAGTCATTATTAATCTCTGTCTCTCTTCCACAGTGTGTCTTTTGTCCTGTATTCCTCCCCTAACTCCAACCAGTCAAGGAAGATGGACGCCCCTCTCTGAGCCTGGTTCTCCCTGAGCCGGAGGTTTCTTCCTGTTAAAAGAGAGTTTTTCTTTACCTCCATCGCCAAAGTGCTTGCTCACAGGGGGTCATATGATTGTTGGGGTTTTCTCTGTTGTATTATTGTAGGGTCTTTACCTTACAATATTAAGTGGCTTAAGGCGGCTGTTGTTGTGATTTGATGCTGTATAAATAAAATTGAATTGAAGAGATTCCTGTCTGACTTCATCTGTCCACCTGTCTGTCACCTCCATAAACAAGAAGGACCTCAGAACCCACCCCTTATTTAATCACACCCTCACCTTAAATCCATCTGTGACTCCTACTGTACACCTACCACTGTCTCAGTGCCCTCGCACATGTCCTGCAGCAGCCTCACATAGTTCTCTGCCACTCTTTGCTTCCTCATGCAGCATCACAGTTCTTCTCTTGGCACTCTATCGTATGCTTTCTCTCGATCTACAAAGACACAATGCAACTCCTGCCCTTCTCTGTACTTCTCTATGAACACTCTCAAAACAAACATCCTATAACCAGTCAGACTTGAGCCAAAGTAGCTTAGCTAGTAAGTGTTGCAGAGAAGCCAGTAAATTGGGTGATTGTGATGAGGAAGTATATTCTGAAACAGAAGCCTGCGGTTCAGTTCAATTCAATTTATATAGCACAGATTTGCAACAACAGTTGTCTCAAGATGTTTTCAATTGTAATGCAAAAAAGTTAAATTTCAGAAAGAAACAAATAACATGACCCCCTATGAGCTAGCATCTGATGACACTGGGAAGGAAAAATTTACTTTTAATGGGAAAAAAACCTCAGACAGAAACAGTCTCCGGGAGGGGCAGCCATCTGTTGCAACTGGCTGGTGAGGGAAAGGAGAACTGACAGGACAAAAGAGATAGGACAAAAGGCAAACTATATGGGAGAGAGCCAGAGTTATTTTTTATTGATTACACATAGTACTGGTGTATAAATACACAGAGTAAATAAAGTCAGTGAAGAGAAGCTAAAATGGAAGAAGTATTGTCTCTTTTTCTAGTTATAGTTGGTATTTTTGCTGCTGCATTCTGGTTCAAATGAAGGGTTTTCAGGGTACTTTTAGGGTGACCTGATAATATTGAATTACTATAATCAAGCCTAGAAGTAATAAATGCATGAACTAGCTATTCAGCAACACTGTGAGACAGGATGTTTCTCATTTTAGTGATACTGTGCAAATGACTGAAGGCAGTCCCACATATTTGTTTAATGTGCTCACTGAATGACATACCCTGATCAAAAATGACTTAAATATTCCTCACAGTGTTACTGGAGGCCAAAGTAATGCAATATAGAGTAACTATCTGGTTAGACATCATGTTTCTACAATTTTAGGAACCTCTTCTTTTTTTTTAAAATTTAGCAGTAGGAAATTAGAGGTCATTTAGGCCTTTAAATCTTTTAAAAATGCTTGCAGATTTATGTCAATTGGATGAATTAAACTGGGCATCATCCGAAGAGTAATAAAAATGTATGCATTGCCTAAGGTCCCATGGTACCACTTTAAAATTCACACTGCCCACCAACATTAAGCAATAAGATTGCTTAATCTTATTTAAAAGTGAAGCATTCTTGGAATGGGGTTCAAAAGGCACATTGATGGTTTGGAGGAAGAAAATACTGAAGATAAAAAGATTGATCCGAGATGCCACAGTACTTGATAGCACATCTGTGGGATGGCTGAGAAGAAAAGCTTGGACAATGTTTGGGATTGACTGGGATGGCTATTCTTTTCTCTAATAGTTAAAAATTTACTTGTGAAAAATTCATGAAGTCATTATTAGTTATGGTTAAAGAAATATGTCTCAACAGAGCTCTGACTCTTTGTCACCCTGGTTACAATCGCCTGGTTGTGTAATCGATTACACATCACTTGTACAACTAAATGTAATTAAAAAAGTCTGACAAAAGAGCAAATACTGTGAAATGTTCAGTTTCTATACTCTATGTCAGGACAAGACTCAGAGTACAAAACGGTGGCTACATTTTTAGAGAAGCTAACTGAGTCTAATAAAAAATGAAATGAATTTTTGAGGCTGTCAAGATCTCGAAGATTTCCAACATCTACATGGATTTTTAAATTGCCTAGATCAATTATTTTATCAGAACTGAGCAACAAATCAAGTAATAAGTCTGGCTTTCATTTTTTACATACATGAGCTCCTCTTCTTACATCTGTTCAACACATTTAGAAGGTAGACATTCTTATATCTACCATAAAGTGAAAGTTGCAAAAAGTTGACTAGACAGCACCTCAAAGTAAAAGAAAGAAAGAAAGAAAGAAACATACATTTTCATAAGTCAACCCAGTAGTACCAAGAATACTCACTGTTTCCTCGTTTTTACCTTTGAAATATTTGAGCCTGCATATTCTGGACTTCACCATTCATTTAATCACAAATGTCATCAAATATTCCAGTTTTTTTAAGTCTGTACTTCAAAGTAGTTCAAATCCCATTTAGAACCTGGAATCAGACATGGGAAAAACTTGAAGACATGCATTTGCAAACAAAATGCACTCATGGAAATCAAAGTATTATTTGAACAAGTAATTCGCTATAGTATGAGTCCTTAAACTGACATGGTATGATGGAGAAAACCTGTATAACACTGGGAAAAAGCTGATTTGATGACGGCATCCATGTCTGGAGTTGGTAAAACACTCTAAGACTTGAATAATCCCACCATCATGTTTCGCTGTGTGACAGATAATAATCACACGTGTGATACACTGAATAATACCACTGTATATCAAACAGTGGTATTTCACTCAAGTACTCGAAGTGTGATGTGTGGATTCACATGTCCATGGCCTAATCAAGCAGATTCTAAATTAAAATTCTTGAACAAACAAACAGCTAACAGCTGGGTACATGTACTTTATTCATATTTCATATATGTTTGTTTACAATTATACAAAAATACAGAATACAGTAGAGTTTTCACCCAGAATACCAACCAGGCAATAATAACATTTGCTTTTTGGCACCCAGACTTATTTCCTGCCTAGAGCCATTTGACTCACTCACTGAAGATAGATGGATTGAATGACTCGCACTCAAAAGCACTGTTCAGGATGCATCAGAACACATTACGACTCACATAGGAACAGTATTTAAGGGCAGTCATTCTCTTGACTAATGCAAGAAATTGCTTACTTTCTGGCTTCCCTGCATTACACATACTGCTGCTTCTGGCTCTTGCATAGACAGGAAAATGGGAGACCATGTTTTTTTTTTCTTTTTCTTTTTTTTTTTGTTCACAGCTTAGACCTGTTTCAGCTCATATAAGACCATGTATAAAAGCAACTTTTGACATAGTATACCTTGTTTGTTAGCTCATTTGTGGCTAGAGAAGCCCATATCTCTGTCAGAATATGGGAAACTGCATGTAATAGTCTTCATGTGGAGAAGCACAACTTAAAGGTAACTGAAGAGAAAATCTCAGGTCTAAACTGCCATAGATAGTATACTTCAGTACTGTTCAAAAATGCATTCTTAAAAAGGAAGCAACTGACTGAAAGCTTTGAAAATACAGCACTTTGTCATACCGCAAGTTTAGATATTTCCACTAAAAGTACTGTTGCTGTAGACTACATGGACACCAAAGTGTTATACTTTTTCCTAACACAGACTCGGCTCGCCATAGAGAACATGTCACAGGAAATGTGTCATTATCAAAAGCATTCCTCAAAAATGCATTTTTGAAAGTTATCTCGCAGTTCAACACTAAAAACAATACCACACGAAAAAATTCCAGCTATTGATGCTGAAAGGTAAAGTTGATCTGAACTATATGAACACCAATGTGGTATACATAAAAAAAAAAAAAAAAAAAAAAAAAAAAAAAAAAAAAAAAAAAATTTAAATATGAAAAAAAAAAAAACCTTTTTAAAACTCCTGT
>VUQG01030361.1:0-37334 GCA_015106755.1 Etia nguti | reverse complement strand
AAGGGAAAAAAGAAAAAAAAAAAAAAAAGAAAAAACCCCCAAAAAAAAAAAGAAAAAAAAAAAAAAAAAAAAAAAAAAAAAAAAAAAAAAAAAAAAAAAAAAAAAAAAAAAAAAAAGAAAAAAAAAAGCAAAACAAAACATATATTTAATTTTGCACAATATACTCTTGACTCCTATATGAAAAAATTCCCAACATATAGTCCCAAATACACAGGAAACAAGCAGTTACCAGATTAAAAGTTTCCTATAGGATATAAAGGATAAAATGTAATGTGGACAAAAAAGTTATAACCACTGCAGTTTGTTCAGCCATTTTAGTTTTCACATTCTGAAACACTGCTTTACTAGATCCAAATCTTTACTGGGCACAAGTCAAACGAACTTAACTCTCAGTTAAAAATAAAAGAAGAAGAGAGACTGTAACTCCTGTCTGTTATTTTTCTTTGCCCTGTAATGATCTCACCACTCTGCTAAAACATAGAAACATGGACGGGCTTTTACATTTCCACACGAGTCACTCACACCAATCAAACAAGGCACAAAAACAAGAATGGACATGGTACAATGTAAGACCACAGATGTAAGAGAAACACTCAAACTAGATATATATACTGATGTTTGTGTCCTGTCATTTATGTCATCGTCAGGTAGGTGTCTGATGGGAAAGGTCACAGTCAGCATGTCCTAATCACACTGCTACCTCCTTATTGATTGTCATTAAAAATATTGATAATTTCTTGACTACAACCCATTATCCTTTATTGGATTGCCTACCTTGTCTTTGGGCAAGGCTATGTGAAGATTAGTTTTCTTTTTAAATAGTTTAACCCTGCTGGCCTTTTTCCTCAATACTGTGATAAGTTGGCGCAACTTTAAGGCAAAAAATTCAATATGTGGAGAACTTTGTGGATTATGAAGGTAAGGTGCATTTTTGTCAATTTTAGAAACTCATCTGTTAACCTTTATTAGCATTTTAATTTTGATAAATGCACTTACTATTTCATCAGATTTTCTATGAGTGCTTTTACTGTGCAACACTAATTCTTGTAATATTGAAGGCAAAGTAAGCAAGAACAGATGAAACCTTATGGGTGAACAGTCTACACTTGATGAGCCTGATTTGTGATTATATTTGGTCCTTTCACTAGCTGGGCCCACGTCCTCATTTTAGGTTGGGCCACATTTTTTAGTAGATAAAGGCGAATGGCTTAATCAAGAATTGAGCTGCGGTTTGGGGAAGGCCTCGATGGGGACTGGCGGCGGCTCCCGGGACTGGCAGATCCCAATGTACTAATGAGAAGTGAAGAAGTGAAGGAATTTAAAAAGAGAAGGGAGGGTGGGGTACGAAAATGAGAACGAACAGCTTGTAGAACTGGGGGGGTCATTTATAGATAAGACCCGGACGGGGCGTGTTTGGAGGCGTGGTCACGATCCTGAAATTCAGACAATTTATCTCCAATAAATTAACAGTTTAAAAGAAAGATATTTTAGCACAGAAATCTAAATGGTAAGGTATTTGTTTAATATTTCTGTCTCCGACAATTTAGTGTTTTTTCCTTTGAGGAATGGCCATCAAGAAATCTCTTATGTAACAGTTTTTGCCTTACAAACATAGATTTGTGTAAAGTAAAAAATAAAGGCATTGTCGAACTAAAACATTTACTAAGGGAAGCCGATTGCTGTCTTATATGTGCCTGTCTTCTATGTTCTGAAAAACTCACCTTTAAATTAAAAAAACAAATAATATTAATCCACAGAAGTCATCCCTGATACTTGTTAGCAGAATGTCATTGCAGATTTTAACAGTCTAGATCTAAGTTAGTCAAAGCAGCATATTCTGTATACATGTGTTCTCACACATTCTAAATCACCCAAGTTATATATACGCACAACAACAACATCAATAAGAAAATGACACTTGCTTAGGAGGAATATGTTCTGGGGGTTGTGATGTGTTAGTATACAGAAGATTTTTTTTTTTTTTAATGCGTGGCCCTTTAGTAATGGTGCTCTTAAATGACTTAACTTCAAACATTATAGTTGCATGAACAACAGCCACTGAGTGCTACCACCAATAAATAAATACATCATATATCCCCATGGGTACATACTGTACTTAAAGCAGATAATGTGACTACATCTTGGAACAACAAAGATTAACATTATTAATCTTAAGGAAACCTTGAAGGAAGAGGAAACTGTGGAGCTGTTGGTGTGGTTAACATGAGGGTCACCGGAGGTAGTAATTCAGGCTTAAGTTCATACAAGACATAACCAGCATAACACTGGTCACCCTGTGGTATGTTCCTTGAAAATGAAGTGGCAGGCCCAAAAACACAGCCAGACTGAATGACACGCTGGTAAAAAGACATAACTTTCCCCCAAAGTTCTGTCGATTCAGCAGATTCTGATGAATGATTAGTCGGAGCCATAGAGTCCAGGGATGAGTGTGGAACAGGAGTTTTGAACAGCAAATATCTCACTTTTTTTTCTCAAAAGCATGCAGTCTTAGAAGAAAGGCAAGCTTATCCACGTGATATAACTGTGTGATTAAACCAGGACAGTCTTGGTGATGTAATATGCCATCGTGAATCTGGAGAGCAGTCATGAACAGGCCTTTTGCCTCTACGGTCTCACTATGGAATTCAGTTCCATGTTTTCTTTTCACCCTTGGACACCAACAGGAGAAAAGGGTAGAGCCCTGTGAGAAAGAAGAGTGAGATGAGGTTTTAGAGCTTTTTGAAATGTCTTTGCTGCAATGTTAGTTGCTCTTATTTACAGCGATATCAAAAATCTTACCAAATACACCGAAGAACACCACATGCAGAAGCCTTACACTATTTCAATGACGTTCAGCATGTTCCTGCAGTTGAACAGAAAGACATTATCTTTCAACAAAAGAAAAAGAATAAGAAGAACAAACAAAAAAAGACATCAAGACTATGACAAGAGTCAAGGTTGGTACAGTGCAGTAGGACAATGTGAGTAATGCAATCAAGACGCTCTCCCCACAGAGATGAGAGTACGTCTTTAAGTGAAGTGCTGCCTGAGTGAATTAAGAGTTCAATGCGATTTCAGCTGGAGTTGAGAAGTGAAGGAAAACTACTTTTGTAATTTTTAAATACTCCTGGCAGTAAATATATACATAAGTAAAAACCTTTTTCTAAGATATAAATATGCGCTTCCTAGCTACTTTATCAGGCAAAGTTAATTAATGGAAATTAATCAATTACATAGAAGCAAATTAATGCAATTAAGCATTTAGAGACAGTCACGGTGACCTGCTGAAATTCAAACCAAGCATAGGAATAAAAGGTGATTTAAATGACTTTGAATGTGGCATATTTGTTGGTGTCAGGCTGGCTGGGAATTTCCCCACACAACCACCACTTTTAGGGTTTACAGAGAATGGCCCAAAAATAAGAGAAAAAAAATATCCAGGGAGTGGCAGTTCTCTTGGTTAAAATGTTTTGGAGATTGGTCAGATTGCTTTCAGTTGCTAGGTTGGTTACAACAAAGAAGTGCAAAACGGCAAATCTAAACGCAACATACTTGAAGAAGATGGCTACAGCAACAGAAGACCGTACAGATTGTATCTTCTGCCAGATAAGAACAAGAAACTGCCACAATTCACACAGGCTTAAACTGGAAAGTGCAAGGAAAATGGTTTCCTTGTCTGATGGTTTGGATTTCGGCTGTGACAACAATAATAACACCATGAAAGCGTGCATCCATCCGGCTTTGTATGAGTGTTTCAGACGAGTGTCGGTGCAATGGTGTGGAGGATATTTCCTTGTCACACTTTGGGCCCCTTAGTATCAACTAAGCATTGTTTAAACACAACAGTCTAGATGCGTGTCGTTGCCGACCATGTTCATCCCTTTATAACCACAGTGTGCCCATCTTGTGATGCCTGCTTCCAACAGGATAATGCGCCATGTCACAAAGCTCAAATTGTCTCAAGCTGGTTGCATGAACATGACACTGAGTTCAGTGTACTCAAATGGCCTCCATATCCACCAGATCTCAATCCAATTGAGCACCTTTGAGATGTGGCAAAACAGGAGATTTGCATCATGGGAATGAAATCAAGATATTTGCAATAACAGTGCTGTGTGATGCTATCATGTCAATGCTGTCATGAACCAGAAGCTCTGTGGAATGTTTAGTACATTGTTGTGGCTCCAACTACAGCGCAGAGGTGCCTCCAGAAATTTTTAATAGGGGTGGCAAAATGGGGGCTATATATATGAGCCCAACAGTTAGTTGAAAAATTACCTTGTTATTTATTTCTGTATATACTTTTTAATTTAAAATAATGACATTTTAAACGTTTGCCATTGGGCAAAAGTTAGGCTATTGACCTCTTTTAAAGAGTCATGACTGTTCTTGGGTACAACAGTGATGATATTCCATTGTATTTCTATGAAATCAGGGGACTAACAAAAGAAGGAATAGGAAGGAAATGTCCAAAGTAAAGCAGCAGCAGAACTTAATATGATCAAAGCCTAAAAATAGTGTAATGATAAACCCCAAAAGCATTTTCCACTACTAAATTCAATTCTAACAAAAGCCACACCTCCAATATTTCACTGCAAATTTGCTATTTTAGAGTTTTCATGCCTGAAGTAATACCTTTGATCTCTGTTTATATTTTTTTTCTCTGTTGATCTTTTGTTTTCCCATTAAAAAGGTGAATAGATAGTACATAATTAACACACTGCTTGCTCAATTAGTGTTAAGCAACTAATCCAGCTGTAGTAAGAAGTTGTGGGTTACACACAGAACATTATTTTACTGCTGCAAATCTGCATTGCCTGTAAATAAAAAAAACAAAACAAAACCCTAAAACAAAACAGCTCACTTTTCTGATATTTCAGTGTCTAGTGGAGGTGCAGTCCCTTCTGTTCCTGTGAGTCCTTCTTCTACAGGATTCTGTTGAACACCGTCCTGGTTCCTCCATGATCTGACCTGTGTCAGGTTAGAAAATCACTCTTAATTCCAAAGTTCACCACAAGGATCAACGAAGTGTGTAGTACAATGGCACAAAGTTGAAAGGCTGCCGGCAGCTCTCATAAACTCACTGGAACAAAGCACTACTGTATCTCTTGACATTTTCATGGGCTCATATCTCTTAGGTACTTCAGCTTAGTGTCTGAGGTCAAAGGTTGACTCACCTTCCATACAAGCAAGAACACGATGGCTAAAAGTGGAATGAAGAGTAGGGAGAGAAGGCTTCTCTCCACCACCTCAGGCAGGAGTCTTTGTGCTTGACCTAGGATTAAGAAGACAAATTCTCTTGAAAATTACTTAAACTATGATTAAATATTAATAAATGAACTATGACTTTTTCTTCAGTAATTTCTGTTTTTTATATACTTAAGTTTTCTTTGTTTTTACTGTGAAAAGTAAAGACCATCACCAAAGAAATATTATACTGTACCAAATTATTGCTCTTACTTATTTCTTATTTCTTACTATCTTTAAAATAAAGAGCATTTTGATGCACAAGTTACTGATAGTGTGCAAAACACCAGTAAACTGATATGCGGTACTGTTGTTGAACATAGACATCAAAGAAATGGACTTTTAACAAAGATTTTTTTTAGCATCAATTCAATTAAAATACTAAAATTTAATCTCCCTGGAGGCTAATCTGGTTATCAGGAAAGGAGCAATAAACAAAAAGAAACTTGTATTATATCACCATGTTCTACTCTGCCATACATTTACACTTCACACTGTAATGAATGTTTATGAATCAGTATTTAGTGAAATGTACATTCTATCTGCATTTCCACATGCAATCACTCAAAACACTGACAACATGTGAAGATGCCCTGCAGGGGTTTTAACCCAGTAGGGAGGTAAACATTTAAAAGGACAAGACAAGACGAGGCACATGATGAGGAATTTGCCCCGAAGAGCACTGCTCATCAAGTGACAGCACTCTAAGGAAACCAGCTTACTTGATATCAAATGTGGAAAAACACTGTTGCCCATTTGGCACACCAGCTGGACTGGTTTTGCGGCGCATTTTTTTCCCTGAAATATCCACAGACTTACTTGTTTTGCAGTCAGTTGGACACAGTGGGCCATTACTGCTGGAAGTGAGGGACGCTGAAGGATAAACAGAAAAACACAAAAGAGATGGATTCAGAGTTACCAGAAAACACACTAAGACAAATGAAAAAATGAGATAAAGGGATGAAAATTAAGGGAAAAGAGGAGTGTCAACATTTTATTGTCAGGTGTTAAAAAGGCACCTCAACACCACTTTTTCTACTTTCCCCTCACACACGCACAATAGAGCTCATCCGACCACTCCGCAAAAGAAAAGCCAAGCGCTTGGGAAGATTGCTCTGCATTCAACGTGTAGACAATCAGGTTTCGGCTCTTTTCTTTCTTTTCACATGCGCTACCTTGGGACATCTTCCCTCGGTCCTGTGACTCAGCCGTGTCTCTATGGGCCATCTGACCGCTGAGAACATTTTTCAGCTCTTATCTTGCAAAGTTCTTGTGAAGAAATAATGGTTCCTGGATTAAAAGCTTCTTCAAACAGCCACAAGAGGTCTGTCCTAAATAAAGCCTTTTCACTATATTCCAAAGAGGGTGGCTGTAGTTTAACAAGGAGGAATGAACTTGTGACGGAAATGTTCCGGGTTTGAATTTATTTTTTGGGGGGGAGTTTTCAACAGTCAAGATTAGTTTCTGAAAGCTGCCTGCTTTCCCATACCTTTAACTTATGCCTCGAGTCTGTGTGTTTTATTGTTCTCAGTCCTTAGTTTAGATTCTTTTGTGAATTTATATTCTTGTTAGTATAGTTATAACGTTAATGTTTTTTTGGATTATACATTTCTCAGAGTTTTTAAGTTTCATTTCCAACTGTGGTTTTGACAAGGCTGAGTTTTAATTTTTTGTATACTTCTCTGAGTAATCTAGTATTAGTTCTTGATAGTTTCCTAGTTTCTGTATAGATTTAAGTGCTTAAGTTTCGGTTTATCCCAGTTCCCCTGTGTTCCCCATATCTGTTGTTATGTCTCCTTCTCTGTGCTAGATGTTTCCTTGTTATGTTACTTTGTATTTTATTTTGGCAGTTTTTTGTTATTAATTTAGTTTTCTTTCCTTTTTCTGGCTATCCTTGACTAGACTTACCTGTGTACCAAGCTGTTCCCTATTCTCCTGATCAGCCCTAGTGTGCCATATTTTTTAAAGTACTCTGCAGCGGTCAATTATTTAATTCACATTTCTTCGCAGTAATAAATTCTAAAAGTTTACTTTGATTATAAGAAATAGTAGATGTTACACAAGTTGGAATGCACTTTTTAAATGTGTCCTTTGAACAATGTCCAGAGAAAATAACTTTCATAGCCAGGCTATGAAACTTGCAGGGCTTACTCATTAATTTAAACAGGTTGTCACTCCATTCCTGACTGCAGATGACTTTATAACCACTTTGCTAAGTTTATTCCATTGCTGCTCATATCTGTCTTCTTACTTTGACAACTTTCTAGTAAGAACAAGGATCTGTATTACGGAATTAAATGTCCAAGAAACAGATTCACAATATAAGTAATTATAAAGTAGAACTGATGCCATCTTCTGACTAATTAACGTGCATATATTTTGAATCATCTGTAACGAATAAATCTCCAAATTTTCATTACTCATACACTGCTGGATAACTCTACATTAACATAGTGCCATATATTAGTAGATATATATATATTATTTAAAATTAATAATTAACTAAAGTTTTGGAATAATTTGTATGAAGTACAAAAAATATTTCCAAAAATATAGTGAAGTATAGGAAGAAGGGAGAATAACAGAAGTATTTAAATTGTAAGCTACTTTCAGCTGCTCCTTTATTCATAAGGAGTCATCACAGTGTGTAGCTGTGTATATTTGATTTGGCGAAATGAAGTACATTTAAATAGTACGTCAGCACTTGATTCAATGTCAATTCCACCACTGGTCCTATTTAGTGGTAGTGGTAGCGGTAGTGGGCACCCCCCGCCCCCAGAGACGCTCTTTCTGTGTAGCCCTTTGGTTGCTAAGTATTAAACTGACTTCACGATATATCATGATATACCTTAATATATCATATGTGAAAATATGATTAAATGATCTTTCTGCTTGTTACTGATCATCATTAAAAGCAATTCCTATTTTGTTATTCTTTATTATTGTTTACCTGACTTATGAGTACTAAACAGTGTTCTTGACTTTCAAGTTATTATTCCTTCTTCAATTTTCTCAACATTAGTAAATGGAAATTGTTGATACAATGAAAGGGGTAACTTCATAAAATAAAAAAAGTTGTGCAAATCTTATATTCATATCTATAAGGGCACATGTAGAATATCTGGTGCATTACAAAGTGATCTTAACTGTGAAACTAAAATATGAAAAATATGATTATCCTCTCCTGACATTTTTTTCTTTGTTTTTGTTTCCTTGCTGACTCTTTTCATGCAGAATGCAAAAAAGATGAATTCAAATTCAAATTGTGAAATCCAGACTGCCTAAAAAACATCAGCTTCGTCCAACAAAAGCTGGACTGATTGATAGATATTTCGCCAGTCTTGTCATTTATTGTAGTGTGCTTTGGCTTAAAGCATCACACGCCAGATGGAGTGAACACGAGTGTGCAACATGCAGCTTGTTGTGGGGGTGTTACAACGGAACTTTTGCAGAAAACCTGAGATATATTAGTTCAAATAGTTTGATCCAGTGCTTTTTAAAATATCTTTTGTTTTGTTTTCATCAATAAGACTCTATAAGAGGAAATGCTGACTTTGCATTTGACCCCTTGCTCAAAAAAAGATCTACCCCTTTTTTGTAACATGAATTAAAGGCAAACACAGATTACCAAACATTTATATATCACAAATGGCCTTATAGTAAATTTTTAGCATAATCCAGTGCACAGTAGCTACAAACATGCTGCAATCAAAACAAACTTTGCACGAGAATCCAGCAATAAAGCAACAAATCTCACACATCTCACACCTCAATTAACCATTTAGTTTTTCTTCATCTAAAATAATGAAGTTACACTAACAACATAAAAATTTGATATGGAGTACTCACCTTCTGAATAGTCTTCTATTAATGGTGGGTATGGTGAGGTGGGACAGGGAGGAACATCACAGTCATGTGCATCTTCTTTATTCTGTGCAGCTCTGAGTAAATCTTCGATGAAGTCAAAGTATTGGTTGGTGTCAAACCTCTCTTCCCTATAGTGACACTCAAAATCAAGCATGATGTCATTCTGGAAATACAGAAACACCGTTTTCATTAAATACATTTATTTCATTTCTTTTTTTCTTCTTTCCAAAAATATCTCTCATTTTTCTACATACATGCAATCTTGCGCTTTTCTACACATTATCAGATGAAAGTTCATGACTATGCAAATGCTTTATGTATTTCGACAAGCAATGTTCTTCAGCCTGTCATGTCTTGCTTGCAAAGCTGGTGTGAGAATAGCTTGTGAATTAACAGAGTGAGCATCATGACTCCTACTTTCTGCACCTAAACCAGAGTATGTCAGGTAGTGACCATGTATTTGAAACAGACTATATGCTGCGTAATACCTGTGAGAATGGGTAACTTTTTCAAAATGTTGAAAACCCATTTCTACCCACATAATATGAAAATCATGTGACTAAATGTGTACCTGAAGCCGCATGCTTTCTTTCTTTTTTTGTAGTCCAAAAATAAATTTAAAAAAAATCATTCAGATTTAAATAATTAGGCCTCTATATAATTTGATAATGTGTTTTTTCATATACATTATCCAAATATATACAATGGAAATTTCAGATTAAACTGTACTCTGTTACTATATGGAACATGTAACATTCAGCTATTCGTTTCCTAACACTTTTTCCCATGGATGCTAGATCTGTGATGCAAAAGATAACCAGTAAACAATAAACTTACCAGATCCTGCATATGGACCCGTTGTTCTTGGAGTATCTGGATGAATATGCTAATGTTCTCTTTATTGGATGAAACGTTTCCAAACTTTTCTGATAACCTTTGTAAGCTTTCCTCCAAATAGAAGATATTTAATTTAATCCAACACATCCCAGCCTGGAAAAAGAACAAATATACAACATAAAATGCATGAACTGTGTAATACATACATAGCAAAACATAACAGCATAGCTGATGCATTTATTGATAGTTTGCATTGGGGATGTAGCTCAAAAAAGGTAATCATTGTCAGTGAGTTCATCCTCTTATGGCTCAGTCCCACTAGAGTAAATGGCAGCCTTGCAACTAGGAAAAAGTGGTTGTTGCAGTTACCAGCTGGTCACCCAGAGGTTGAGCATGCATCACGTTCAGTCTCTGAGTAACCACTTTCAAAGGCAAGGTAATTACATCAGTAAGAAGCAACCAGTCTCTAACCAGGGGTCTCCAACTCCAGGCCTCGAGGGCCGGTGTCCTGCAGGTTTTAGATATCACCCTGGGTCAACACACCTGAATCAAATGATTAGTTCATTACCAGGCCTCTGGAGAACTTCAAGACATTTAAATCAGCTGTGTTGGATCAAGGACACATCTAAAACCTGCAGGACACCGGCCCTCGAGGCATGGAGTTGGAGACCCCTGCTCTAAACAGTTGTGGTCCAACTGACTCCAATCATTCTCAGACAGACTGGTGAAGGTTTGCAAATAATTTCTGTCTAATTTATAAACACAGATTATCAACACACTGCAATTAATCTGAGTCACTGTATGGCGTTGAGTGCAGTCTGTGGCAATAGGGGACTTGACTTTGCACTTTTTGTTCACATATCACAGTCAATTGCTGTATTATCACAACAGATTCTATGTAATTAACAACTTGAACCAATCCAATTGCAAATTGATAGCAGACTGGTTCCATCTTATTGCTGTTTTATCACTGTCCTGATGCACCAAAATCAATCTGAATATGCCAAATGACTCAGAGTGGTCATAAACCTGGTTCCCCTCTTTGAAGTAACCATTTCAAATGCAAGGACAGTTAAAGCTTTTTTTTCATTTTGCTAAAAAATATTTTTTTGTGCTTGTCATTGTGCTAGATTAATCATAAAATTGGTTATTGTCTGTGCATGGAAAGATGTCACAGTATCTTACCTCTTCTTTAGGAATGTACTCTAGAGGAATTAGGTAATCTTTAGGAATATTTTGTCTCTGTAAAAAAGAAAGTACATTAACATTAAACTGCAGACAAAATCATAAAAATACAAATTTTCATTCAGTTTGAAAATTTGTGAATGTATTATTATCAAAACCATGAACACAAAGACTTGGTGAAACAATTGCACAGCTTCGCTTCTCTTTTTTTCTTTTTGTTCCTGTTAGACCTGTGTTCAGGTGCTAACTTTCTTTTTTCCCCTCTGTTGACGAGATGTTATTAAAAATATGTATTCTAGAATGATAAACACACAAAGCAGGTAGCTTTAACATTACACGGTTAAGTGATGGCAGTAATCAAATATGGCTCTCTGGATAAATACAGTGTTGTAATCAGAGGCGGAGCTACATGGGAGAGCTACATGGGGGAGCCCCCCCCCCAAATGACCCCCAACTTTTATGTCATTAAAATATAGAAATACATATAAAAAATGTCTTTGTCTCATTTATACTTAAAAATTGTCTTTGTTTTCTTAGAAGAGATAATGATACAAAAAGTGGTTGTTTTTGTGGCTATTTTGTTGACTCTATTTACATATATGGGATTTTCACATACTTTACTGGAGAGGTATGTGCCACCCTACCTAGACCTCTTGCCCCCCAGCCCCCCCGTAAAATTTTCAAGATCTGCCACTGGTTGGAATACAGTTCCAAGTTGTGCTTTGTGTGTTCATTTGACTATATTTTAATATCTATAATAGATGTAGATTGTTTAGTGGTAGTCTGGCATGTATAACATACCAGAATAGACATTTAGTTTAGAATTTCTCAAATACAATTTAATTACAGTGTTTTTCTTACCAAAGTGGAGAGTTTAGCGATGTCATTGGTCACTGGGTTGACGTCAAGTCTATCTGAATGCACCCCAAGCGTAATGAACAGCAGGAAATGGACACAGACGTGTATCCAACTCTGCAGGTCAGAAGGGACAAACATGTTTTGGCAATTAGTTACATCTTCAACATGAAAAGCCATTTATGATCAGAATCCCATGGGAGACATTAGATTAGAGTTTCAATGCACCTACAAAAAAGAAAAAGAAAAATCATTTAAATCAGATTAAGAACAAAAAGAGTGGATTTTGCAGCTGTTCCTGCAACTTTCCAAGATTTAGAGTTGTTGGTGTTTCCATGCTTAACAGCTCGGCCTCCAAAGCATTCGGCCATTACTTGCACAAAGATGCGTTTTCTGTTATAGAAGTCAGGAAGAAATACAATTGGCAATGAAATATGACAATTTTACAGCCATATAATAAATGTGTATTGCCAATGCTGTGTTGAGTACTATTCTTACTGGCTATTCTTTATGATGGAGACACATCAAAGCATTTTACAAGGACGTGTAATGTCACACCTGCAATGCTGGACAAATTATCAGTATTGTCTTTGTTCTGGAAAACCAATTCAAGTTACGTCTTAAATCTATGCAAAGGGCTTGGAGAATGCAATAAAGAGTCTGATAACATGACTAACAGAATCCTTTCGCAAAGGCTGCTTTCAATATCCACTTGCCTTTTGTTTTAACTGGCAGTTGCTTTAGTTGTAAGAGTATTTTAGTTCCTGGCTCTTCTTTAACTTCTAGTGAAGTGAAAAAAAAGTAGATTCTCTGCCATGCTGGAACAGAGTTGGTAATGACACAATACTAGATGTTATTTTTATTTTTCAATAACAAGGGATTTTTGTTGTCATTGTCTTAGTACATGTTTTAATGTTTATATGGTCTTGTCAGGTCGGGGTAGCTTGAAGTATTATTTTGAGGCTATTTAAATCAAAGTTGCAAAAGATAACAGCTACATAACAAATAACACAATAAATTACTTCTGATTCCATGCAAGAAACAAGTAAATGTATTACATTTCCTGAATATAATACTCAGTATTGTATTGTAACATTTGATCTGGTGTTATTAAAAAAAACATCAAGCATCAGCAGACTTACATCAGGCCTGACTGTGATTAATTATTTCAAATTTGTGTACTTAAATAGAAGATATCAGATGCCAATAGTTAAGCTCTTAAAACTGACATCTTTTGGATAATATCCCTTTTTTTCATATTGTTACTTGCCAAGTGTTAAAATGATTAGTAACAGAGAGAGTGATTGATACAAGTGCTGCCATTTAAAGGAGATATTTGTTCTTAAAAGCATATGTCTTTCAGTAAGGACAATAATGTAAACATAGCTTTCCAAAATTACTCTCGGGCTTGTGAAGAGACAGCTTGCAGTCTTTTGGCTGACCTCCTGCATCTTATGCAATGGATCCCAAGTTCTCCTCTCAGTAAAGATGAGGGCCAAAAGGAGGCAAGCCCAAAAACACATTAGTAACCTTGAATGTGAACTTGCTGTTTGGTGAATAACATTTTAAGTGTTTCACAAAGTGAACTATGTCATGTCTAATCTGGCAACCTTTATAACAAGAGTTTGTTCTATTGTTAATGATGTGGCACAGACATTCAAACCTGGACCATCTACATTTCCCTGCCAGCCTGGGGTTGAGATCAGTAATTTTCAAATCTTCAAAGCCACCGGTGTTCCTCCTGTTACTATATGTAAGTCACAATAAGCCACAACAGGAAGCCAATGGAACAATGATCCATCAGCATCAGGAAATGCTAAAGGAAAAGAGCCAAGCAAAGGGCAGATGGAATGTAATTCAATTCCTTGTAGCTTGCATCATGTAACTATTGTCTTTAAATGGAAGCCGGCAATGAAAAACAAGCAAATTTGTTTGACACTTAAATTCATGAGTTATGCCTCAGTCTTTAACCTCCAACCATATTTGTATAACAAATGAGGGATAATAAAAACAGAGTTCCCTATCTACAACTAAATTACAATGTCGGGATTTTTCAGCAAAGCAAAACTTGATGTTTATCACACAACATCTCAAACCAATCCTATACTTTTAACTCGTTTTTTTTTTTCTCTTTAACATTCTGTCTGTACAGAATGTGTGCACAGTGATGTTCATGAACGAGAAACAAGTGTATCTGTTGTCTCCTTTAGATTAATGTCTAGTGACCAGGCTGCCCCTAATTGCTTTAGTATGGATTACTTACAGAGACTTGCTACAGTGCCTGAGTGTATGTAGTTACAGGCTTACAATGAATTCAACAGGCTAGAATCCTTATTTTAGCATTTTGGGAAAGATGCGGTGCTTACAATTCCTCTTCAAGCCACCATATCTGTCTGTTTACATTTCTTAAGCTTACATAGCTTAATGGATATGCTCACTATATAAAAACTTAAAAAAAAAAAAAGATGATTCAATGTGTCAAGTGGGCAGTTGTTGCTTATGCCCTCATAAAAAAAAAAAAACTAAAAGAAACCATTCCATCAAATTTAAGTCAGTGGAAAAATTATTAAGAAAAAAAATGTGCTAACTATATTTGGTCATCAAGGACATTCAGAAGACGTCATCATTTTACTATCAAGCTAGTAAACAGCTACACTGTTGTGCACATCTGAACCACCTGTGACTGCTTTGCTGTTATTAACTTTATAACTTCTGAATGTTTGCAAATGCAAATAAACTAAAAAATAAAACCAGAACAATAAATACAACAACAACAAAAAAAACAGAAAGCAAACAAACAAAACATCAGTAAACACATCAGGTGGGGATGTTGCCACCATTCCAGGATCTTTATGAGGCAGATTCATAACCCATGAAATAAATTAGCTGAGCACAACCAAACAACCAATGTTAGACTGGGTATAATATGTTAAGGAACTCAATTAACGTCTTGGTGCTGACAAGTTAAGTGTCTTTCTGAAACAAATCTTCATAAGATTTATGGCTAGATTGGGCTGATGAGGGGAATAGGGCAACTTAATAAATTTTGATGGTGGTAGAAACCTGACATTTCTGTATAATTAGTGCAGATCCTATCACTATCCAAGAGGTTTCTAGTTTTATATCATATTATTCTATGAAAAGGTGTACTTAAAATAGATGAAATTGAATATGATGATGGCCTTTAAGAGCGGCCAGAAAATACGGAATTTAAGTATTAAAACAAAATATTATTTAGCATTTTCTTTTATTGACCGAGTCACTAAAGTCAGATTCTGTAATTGGTTAAAGGAAAAAAGAAAAAAAAAGAGAAAAAAAATCAAATGGCAGGACTCCTAGATTTGGATTACTACCAAAGTATAATTAATTGTTTCTTTGCTCCAAGGCTGATCTGTCTTCCTGGATTAGGAAAACCATTCTTATGTTACTTCTGTGCTGACAGAAGAAAAAAAGAACCAAAACTGCAGTTTACAATTTCCATTCATATTTATTGTACTACTCTCTATCATTTTGATTTTTATTCAGTAGAGATTTAAGAGCATACCTACCATTAAGCATTTCAAACAAAAAATAACAACGGACTCAAACCCGTTTAGATTTCTGCTGCTGGATCAAAAGAGCTGTTGACTTACTTTATTGTGTTGGCAACACAGAGAGGAGGTACAGAGTTACGCAAGGACACAATGTTAAAAAACAACACTTTTGAAGAAATCCTGTGTAACAAGAATGACATGAAGAGTTTTAGCTTCACGTTCAAAAAGTTTCACTGTTAAAACCTTGTTTTCTAAAACATATATATAATTTATTTCACCAAGTAGGAACTGTGTGGGACAACATTTCAACAGTGTTTACATTGGTTGTACTATTGCTTACTATTGCTATTATATGGGTACTTTGAAGAAAATAATATAAAGATAATGGGTATTTGTAAAGTTGTGCGTATAAATCAGTTGGTGCACAATACTGCTGCAACAAGTTTTAGTTTACTCGAAGACGGTACAGTTATGGAAATCAAAGACCTCTAAATGTACAATTTTCAAAGAGAGTGACTTTATGCACTCTGACATATATTTATTCTTACAGTGCACAATAGTGGATACATTCCTAAGAGTATCAGTGTAATTTGACATCCATGTAAAATACCATAATGTAAATATTTTCATATTGTCACGTAGTCCGTAGCATATACACCATATTTTTACACAACTTTATCTTATCGTGAGCTGTCTAATTTCAACAATAAAAATATATGGGAACTATCTTGGTAAAATAATACAGATCGAAAAAACAAACAGATCTTGTTTCTAAAAGTTCCAGAAAGGCTCCGGGATTCCCAACACAGCTCAGGCCAAACATATCAATAAACAACAAGGCTTCAGCATGGACAGCACTTTGACTTACTTGAACTCAGTCATCTGAACATTTCCCTGACTTTCAGACAGAAGACACAGCTGCACTCACAGCAGATGAAATTGTCTCCCATGCTCAAAATGGCATTTTTCTGTCAGACACTTTACAACCACTTTTGTTTTAAGAGTATCAGAATCAGTAGTAGTGGTAGTAGTAGTAATAGTATTATCAGAACCAAAATCATTGAATATTCATTCACAAGCCCCCAAACTAAAGCCCTCTTCTCCATCATCAGGTGCATTACAGTTCTTGAGGCCTGTTGAAAGCCTGTTTTCTGTTTTCATTATAATGATGCAGATAATGATTATCACGTCTGATTTTCCATCACCACTTTGAACCTGATGCCTAATTAGCTGAACAGGCTCTCCAGACTGCCGGGCTTGTGGCCCTCTTATCCACATAATCTCATAAAAGCAGAGCACAGTACCTTGCATGACATTAGTCCACCATGGCAACATGCAGCCTGTTGTGTCAGATAGATGGACATTTCTCATAATCATTTGCCTACATCTCTGTTTTGAATTTTGCCATTAGTTCCCATGTTTTGTAATGAGGATTAAAACAGACTGGGTGATGAAGGATGTGTAAGGAAAACACCAGGCTGCTGTTTCTGTCCAGATGTTCTCAAGTTGATCCAGGTTCAAGTTAACTGAGGGTTTCCAATGAATACCCTGGAATTTTTGAACCTTTAAATGTGTTTTTGTTTTTTACTTGTTTTTTTCTTTTCTTTTTGTCAAAGAATATGTTAAATTACTACCAGCTCGTTCTCTTTCTGATTCAACTCAGCAGGAAGTAGTGTGGTCAAATTTTCATGTTAGTATTTAACATCTTAGAGCACAAACTGCCTTTTTTGGCCTAAAACAAACAAACAAAAAAAACCAAACAGATAAGGCTTTAGAGATTCATTGTGAAATTCTAACTGCTGTACACACACACACACACCCACACACACACACACACACACACACACACACACACATTAAACAAAAACAACACATTAACAACTTAACTTTACAAATTTACCTTAAGGTATAAACAGTAAAAATTGCTTCCTCAACAGAGTCTGACACATTTACAAGCAACATTTGTCTTGAGATGACAACTATCAGACATCTGGGTTTTGGGGAATATTTTCCTTCCTGTTCAACTTGACAGCCCAGTGTACTCTACATTTTTGTCTCTCTCGGTACCCATTCAGATAAACTCTTTTCCTATAATTAAATATCAGCTAAACTGCTGAAATGAGAAGCAGAATGATATAAAGATGAAATTTAAAAAGAAAAAAGAAAAAAGAAAAAAAATCAAAGATTATGGCCAGTGCACAATCTGCAAATTAAGGTATAGCTATTTTGTCACAAAATGAAAATATATCAAATACATGAAGAGACATAACTTGTAGATGAAACAGTGAATTTTATTGACACTGATTTAATGTGGATCTATAACATACCTAATTTGTTATATAGGGTTATTAACCCAGTTGGCTTGAACTGATTGGTGTAACCTTACAAATAAACAGCTAAATACTTTGAATGGCTTAGAAGATAAAAATTACTTGATCTGTTAACTATGTCTAATGGCTAACTTTTTAATTAAAAACATACAATAACCTCATACAGAAAGGTGGTCTCCAGTGGCCAATTTATTACCAGCAGCTGAGATCAATTAAACCACTATAGCCACAACAAACAAGTAGCGATAGCTAATGACAGTTTTTCAGAGAAATGGCTCGTTTAATAAGACATGAAAACAATTTGTTTTGTTGTGTATGCCATTAAGCATATGTTGTTGAGAAAAACAGGAAACAAACAAACATATTCAAATGTGTAATGAGATCAGACCTTGCCAACATTTAGGTGGAAATTAGACAACCCCTGCTGCGTTAAACAATAGGTTTCAGAAATGAGAGTGCACCAAATGTTTCGGTCCTTTTAACCAAATAGTATAAACGTATGATTGATCTGGAGCAGATTAAAGGCTTTAATGGTAATAACACAAATAATGATCTAGCTAGGAAGTTAAAAGGTAAGTCAGAGGAAAAGCCCATCCGCAGGTGTCTTTTGGAGACAGCTGAGTGTCTGCGGTTAATATCATTTTTAGGGCAAAAGTCTTTCCAGACTTATTGTCGTATGACACGACAGAGCAGTGACCAAATCACACTACTGTCGCTAAGACTTGTCCAAACATATGAGCATGTGTATGAAGAATTAAGGCTCTCATTATGGTAGCTTACTGAGCACACAATTTATTTATTATTCATTTATTTATTCTACAGTCAAAAATGTCATTTTAAATGTCAAAACAGGCTTGTTAATTGACTAAATAGGAAATCCCTTGAATGCTACATCCTTAATAGAGGAGAAATTGAACTAAACAATGAATACTTTTAATTGCAATCATAGTGTACTGTTTGTGTCCAGCAGGAAATCATATCTTGCTACTGTGAAAAACATTTCAAAAAGGGAGGAAAAGGATAAAATGGTGCTGTGTACTCTACATTGTTTTTCTTGGAAAGGAAAAGAGTGAAAAAAAAGTGCTTTATGATACTCTTACAATGCCTTTAAATAGCCGCTTATCAACAAACAAGGGGTTAGACAGATCTGGTTAATATGCACTAACTGAAGAAGGGGAATTTTTCCTGGCCAGCAGGGAAGAATCTTCAGTTGTGCAACTATGCATTTTTTTAGATCATCTTACAGATGTAGGTGATAATATTTCACAATGTTTCACCCACAGCTTTGCTAAATTTGTACAACATTTTCCTCATTAAAAAAAAAAAAAAAAATCATAATATTTTGAACTTGTGATTCATTCTTGAATATGTGAATTGGTGGTCCATAGTTGTTGATCTTATGGTAACCAGTTTATGGTAGATCAGTTTTTCAGATCCAATTCTCCGGCTGCCTACTTTAATCATGCAAGTAGATCAACGGCTTCTTCGAATGGCAGCCTGCACTTGATGCTGTTAAAAAGCAGTCTAACAGGAACAAGGAAGTATAATTCGATTATATTACAAGGCAGAGGATTCAACCATGAATGAGATAGAGGTACAGAAATATGTTCCAATGACTAAAAGGTAACAAATCTTCTCTCCTCAGACAGCAAAAATCTTTTTCTGTTGCATACTGAACTGTACAGACAGAAATGTTCAGCTGACAGTATGAATTACAGACAGTATACGATTCTTCGATTAAAAGAAATGGATGTTTCACAAAAGATTTTGGTTTCCAATTGTAGTTTATTCTTACTTTATGTTTAGTGTGAAAGTATGTTGGCTACTTTTGTTTTTTTTAAAATTCCAGTGTAGTTTAGCTTTTGTTGCTAACCACTGAACACAGCGTGCCAAAAAATGATCTCTTTGCGGCTGGGCCCTAGTCTGCATTGGGCTGCTCATGCATCTTTCAGTATTAGTGCACTGGCAAGCCCGTGGCAAATACCACAAATGCAAACGAGCTGGAGGCAAGGGTCTGTGTTGTAGGAACATAGAATTTCCCGATGGTAGAGAATTTGCAGAAATAAATTTCTCCAACAACTTGAAAAATTGTAAACTTTCTTGGAGAATGCACAACTGTATCTCCTTTTGCTAATCAAGAAGTGAATATGGATATTTTTATTTACATGCTTAATGACCAGAAATGCAGCTTTAAAGTTAAGATTATGGTTAAAAAATTGGACTTCAAAACAGAATATTTGCCATATAGATATCTTGTTGCTACTGTTATCCTTGGTGGCTGTTGAACCTGGTCCAGACCGAATCTACTGGTAAATCACAACCCCTTGATGGTATATTAAGTTCAGTTCAATTCATTTTATATAACCAAAATCACTACAACAGCTGCCTCAAGGCAGTTTATATTGTGAGGAAAAGACCCTACAATAATACAGAGAAAGCACAAACAATCAGATTGCCCTCTATTAGCAAGCACTTGGTGACAGTGGGAAGGAAAAACTCCCTTTTAACAGAATTAGGCTAAGGGAGGAGAATCCATCTCCCATGGGGTGAGGAGAGGAAGACAGGACAAATTAATTCATTAAAGATTTAAGCTATGACTTCATGGATATCACCATTTTTATACTTTATTTGGTTTAGATTACATTCAACAGATATAAATGTTAGGTGTTGCGATATATTTTCAAGGTTGTTCATTTTGGTCCTTACAGTACAGAAACTGAGCTTTGTTAAGTGGGAATTTAACAAATAGTTTGGGGTTTAAAAGGGTTCTTGGTGTAATGTTAAATTCATAAAACCAGTCACACTAAAGCTGACAGCAATTGAAAGTGACATTCCTTTAACCACAATTTAAGTTCACCACAGAACACGTCAGCCTTAAAGGATATGACAAAACCCACACACATTTCATTCATGTTTCTTAAACAGCCCAGATGACTAACACTGACTTTAAATTCTATGTCAGTTGTCCTAACTGATCATGTGGAAACTTCGACTTGCAAGCTAATGGATTAGAAACATGAGGGAGGAAAAAAGCTGCATCATCTTAATACCCCCTAGCAATTGTTCTGAATAAGATGTATACCACAGATGCTCAGTGACGGGATAATTCGCGCTCGTAAAAATATCTCAAGGGCCTGTATTCATAAGGGACGCTGAATTTCTCGTAACTATAAGAGTTCAAGGCAAGATGCCATTCTCAAATGAAGAAAGAAGGTCCCTAAAAGAGAATGGACACACATGTGCAGCCACAGTATGATTAGTGTGTTAATTATATTAGATATTTCTTCAGAGAAAAGATGAAATAATCCACAAAACAGATTATGTGTTTTCACTTATTCTGTGACCCTAACCCTAACCCCCCCCCCGAAACCATATTAACTAAAAATCCTGCTTTTATGCAGCAACAACTAAATCCACAGACAAGGTACTTAAAATTATGTTATAGATACTCTTTGAGAAACTTTAATCCCCTAAATGTAAACCTTTCAAGCACCAGCTCAACCAGATTTTGACTTTGCCTGACTGCAGACTGTAACAAGCAGATTAAAGAAGGTGAAGAAAGGAGAGGTTCCTTTATTAAGAAGCACTGTGGGTCCACAGCTGATTCACACTATGCACTTATGTCTCTTGGCTAAAGCAGAAACCACTCTGAAATGCTTTGCCCTGTGGAAACAGGCATACATTTCAACAGAATTACAGAGTCTATGGTCGTGGGACCAGAAGCATTCATCACTTATTAATATTTCAAAAGAAATCGATTGCTGTTTTAAAAAGTCATGGAATACTTTCAAATTTCAATTGCAATTTCTCTGCTCCAAACACTCCAAAACCAAATCTTTGACATATTTAATGAAATAAAGCACAGCAGAAACCATAAAATCCTCTTTGGGAAGCTGCAACTGTTTACCTTTTGTTTTGCTCTTTATTGGTCGTGTTAATAAATCAGACATGCAGTCATTAAAATAAGAAAATGAGATGCAGAAATGTCTATCGAAGCAGTTGTTTAAACTCAAGTTCTCGTTGAGAAATAAACTGAGACTAATAAATCCTGCAAGGCCACACACAGTGCAGAATCTAGACTTACCAGTCCAATAGATTATACTAAACAGCAAATAAGGGATCATTTGGGACAGATTTTGGGACTTTTAAAGAGGGAAAAAGAAAAAGGGCCATGTTAACTGCTACTAATTGCTTCTGACAAATAGATCCTTATGGTTTCTGCTCAAAACCTTTTGCCAATCTACAGAACAGACCCATCTGCTTGGCTCTGGTCATGTACCTCTTCCTTGTGACGGTAATTTTCCCAATAATGTTTGCATTCACATGACATCAAGTCACAGCGCCTTTTGTATAGAGACCAAACCCAGGTTTGATAAATCACAGAACTGATCCAACCAGTCATTTCAGGCTTGCACATCAGTTAGAAAAAAAGCCTGCAGGAATTCCTGACTGACAGACCTCAGCATGAAGTGGTTAATGGATCAGAGTTCTATAAACATTGATTTTAAACTCTCAAGAATCGCCTCAATCGTGTTTTCTTTCTCCTTGCTGGCTTTATGAGCACCTTGTGAAAGCTCTTCTACACTCTTGCATAAAGACAAACATACCTAAGGTCATCTGACACATAAAAGATGACTGGAAGACAAGAGCTCTATGGTTCTGTATCCCAAACCTCACTGAAGTCAAGAGTGATTTTCAAACAGGTATAGATACAGGCACCTTTCTGGCAAAAATATTGCACTCAAAGATAAGTGCCCTTCATGGGAGCGTTAGGTTAGACAGGGGATAAAAACAAGGCCTTTGGTGAATCTGGGACAGGACACTGAATGTCTTGTTCCTGCAGAAATAAGACATCAAACGCTCAGACACGAGGCCTGGGCTCTGTGACAGAAGAAAATCCTGTAATTCAATCCAGGTTTGCAGTGTTGCTTTTATGGTGTTGCTTTACAAATCTTTTTCCACAAGGGCAAAGTCACCATTTAAGACCAAAATTACACAAAGCTGTAGAGCAAAATAAAGCACTTTACAAACAAAGAAAAAACACGCACACACAAGCTAATAAATCATAGGTTTGGTAGTCATCTAATAGCTGTATGTTTAGATGTTGTACATTCCCTTCAATATTGCTGATGTTGTGAATGGTCTTTATAGGTGGAAGAAATCACTTTGAAAGAACAAGCATTTCTTTTTTGGCTCCAGCAGTTTTTGGTTCCTCAAAAAAGGCTTAAATTCTAGGAAGTACTGAATTCCTCCTGTTTGGACCTGGGTGGTGCATATGGGGTGAGCGTTTTGCAACTGAACATCAGCTCTGTCTGCTTTAATTTTCACAGTTGCTGAACTGTGCAAGCTTTGTCTGCTAAAACATTGCTTTTGGCTATTTCCTCTTCTTCACAAAAGACCTTGAAATTGGTCCTTCAATTCTATGAATGTCCCCTGATTGAGGTTTCATTTCACTGGGCTGTGATGAGATTAAACATGTTTGCAATATCAGTCTTTAACCACTAATACTCTGATATGAAGCAATTTAAGTTATACTCAGAGTCAATTATTCAAGCTTTTCCCACAGGGCATAAAAACAAAATAACAACTAAAGCGGATTCATTTTCATTTTCACCAATAACATGTGATCCTTAGGATAAATAAACTTCTCCAATCCCATGCAACCTCGAGTTAGGTGGCTCAATCATCACAAGTTACTGTAGAGACCAACGTGCTCATAAACTGGTTAATTCTTACTGTCAAATAAACCACAGCACACAGAACTTTATTCTAAACTTAAAGGCATTCAGATTGTGTTACAGAAGAGCAGATGTGGAATGATCGCCAATAAATCGAATGAATGTAATGTTACAACAGTTGAAAAATAAACCTGACAGGAAAACTATCTGAAAAATTATCGTAGCATTTAGATGCGTTCAGTTAAAATGCCAAACAAAAATTCAGCAATGATGAGTCTCATTCACAACAAAGCAAATAACGTGTGGATAGATATGCAGTGAGCCATGGGATGTGATTAAAACATGAGTCACAGGGTCGACTTGATATGCAGCACTGACAAACAGACACTCATCAGTAGCGTGAGCTGCTCATGTGTTTAACAAGACATTAGCTAACATAACTGGCAGCCTACCTGGGAATTTCACTGGTTTAATGCTTTATCTTCATAGGTGGCATAAATTCCCTCGGGGTGCTGATGTTAATGAATGTGAATGAAATCCCTAAGCCAGTGGAAACCAGTGTTGACTTTAATATAGTCTAGTGCGGTTTCTAAAAAGCCATAAGCATTTCAAAGCAGTAAATATGTCATGCAACAACAGCAACACCTCATTATGCTTCAAATGGATTTCACACAGCCCAGCATGCGGGCTCTAATGTAATGCTTTGTGTTTCCTTCCCTGCTGTTAATATAATCTCATTGTTAACTAATTCATTCAGCTGTGATTACAGGAGAGTGTAATTCTGACACATAAACACCCACTTTGCTGCAACGCCTACCTGCGGTATGCCTTCTGGAACATGACACAATAAATCTAATTATTCAGAGTGGCCTGTCATTTGATTTTATGATTTGTCTTCATGTCAGAACCTTCAAGTTTATATTTCCTGCACATCAACAAAAAGAAAAATTTAGTTTACTTGAGGGATTCGATTGCGTGCTGGTCCTCAGCAGGCCAGAGGCCACAACAATAAAGTAGAAGGAAACTGAGCCTGGATTATGTGAGCTGTGGGCCTTTGGATTTACAGCCTGTGCTGGACTTGGCTCCAAAAGCCAAACCATGTCCGCGTCTAAATTATCCTGGTGCTGAAATACTCCAGTGCCTCTTCACCTGCCTTGTGTCACTTTATTTGGATAGAAATGTTTAATCTGGGCAAACACCATAGTCAGTATACAACCAGCAGACTGTAAAACATCACAGAGATCTTTGGAAGAGCAGGGAGCTGACAAGATGACGTGTCAAATGTTAGCTGTCTGAATCTTTGTGCTGAATTAACAGTAAAAAGCTAAATTCCTTCGTGTCTCAGGAAGAGCTCAGGAGACAAGATACGCGATGTCTCTCTAAACCTCACACAGCCCAAAGCCCTGCGTGGCTGGCATCAGAAAACTAGCGCTCCCTACTGGTGCCAAATGTTCTGTGGTGTGATGCAACAAGCACGCACGCATGCTTGTTTTCTCACATCTTGTGTGCCATAACTTGCTTTTATGAATGCTTGAGTTTATTCAAAAAACTCTGACAAATGACATCTATATTAGAGTGCATTTGATAAATGTTTAAAATATATACTAATTTACTGTTACATGCCCTAACCTTCATGAAAATTATGCGAGGAATAAACAAGGAGCTCTCCATCGCCAAGGAATACCAGAAATGTTTCAGTTTTTACAACAAATTTGATACATTTGATAAACAAATAAAATAGATAAAATGTTTATTTTATTTTCTACTTCTGATAACAGAGGAGCACACCCCAAGCTGCTGCAATATTAGTACATGAAGAAAAGATGGAAGGTGTCCTTTAATGCAGGCAACCACACAGCACAAGTTACTGTATAACTTCATTAAAAAAAGAATAAAGGAAACTGCTCAGAATGAGATTAACTGTGGCAGACATGCCCAGCCTTAGTCTGCAAAACTTCAAAGAATTCTCTTATGCATGGACATACACATACACACCCTGG
Source organism: Etia nguti (assembly GCA_015106755.1). NCBI lineage: Eukaryota > Metazoa > Chordata > Actinopteri > Cichliformes > Cichlidae > Etia > Etia nguti. The sequence goes on along the minus strand of VUQG01030361.1, from coordinate 11,802 downwards.
TATATCCATATTGACGTGTTTCGTGTCCTTTGATTTATTTATTTTTTAATCTGATTTAGTCATTAATATGGGCTTAAGCTGCCAAGCAGAGTGAGGCTGAGATTAGTCAAAAACCTGAAATGCACAGGGTTCAGTTACACAGCCTGGAGACGAGATTTAGGTTAAACCTTCCTATGTTTAGTTTAGCCAACAGGCGCAGCACGCAGATACGCGAACTAAATGCTTTCCATTTCATGCAGCAGACTTCCTAACCTAACATTAAGATATAGGCATGGTTTCAAACAAGGGAAACGGGCTTCCATTTAGATAAAATTTTAAAAAGTAGCTCAAATAGTTGCTTGTGCTGAGGTGAGGACCTGCCGGTATAGATATGGAGGCTCAAGTCTTTCATCACGGGAATAAAAATGAGAGATTGGTAAAACGCCGAAATTAAACTGAAATTCACTGATCTGCCAAAAATAATGGTGATATTAAACTATGCATTTAGTCTTCTGCTTGTAGCCTACAGTTTTCAGTCAGCCAAGTCACAGGTCACAGACTACAGTGTCAAGGCTCACAGACAGAGCTCGAAGTGGCCCCGCAGCGCACATAAAGCAGGCTGATGAATAACCTGCAGTACGTGGAAAAACGGCAGATGAAGAAAAAGAGCATATCAACTACCAGAAAACAAGCAAAGAGCCACTGACATATGCACACTTAAAGAAATACAGTGACACGCTGTCCTACACTGCACCTGATTAACCTCGGCTTAATTTACCTGCTAGTGATTTGTGTCAGCCTGGCGAGGTGGATAAAATATGGCCTCGACATCAAGCAGTGTAATTTTTCAAGCATCACCATTCTCATAGAGTAAACTAGTGTTACTCTATAAACTACACCTCAAACGGAAACATCGTCCATTTACGAAGGTGTGCGTGCAGCAATCATAAACTCTGACCTACAGGTTGAAAAGTGACTTAACCACCCTGCGCTTCACACACCAGTGCAATCATTTTAACAATTAGCGCTGGATAGTTACGCACCGTTCTCAGAAATGAGGGCTGAAGTGACAGGGCGGCGTGGTTAAAGTTACTAATCGGGGTGCACTGAGGACGCTGCTCTTCCCGCAAAATAAGGCGCAAATGTGCGACAGTCATCATAAAGTGTGCGCAGGTGGAACATTTTAAGCAAACATAACTTTAAGGAGGAAATCAAGTTTGCCACTTTGCAACCAAATCAAGCCACATCACAGCGTGGAATGAAGGAAGGAAGGAAGCGCGACCCAGACGACGTGATCCCGCTGTCACTTATTTCCTAATGTCACTAATTAGTCAGAAACAAGTCCCCTGGGTTTATTCAAATACAACGCAAACTCGTCACAAATAAAAATCGTGCCCGATCTATACGGTTTTCCGGTTACTCGAGAGCAGCAGAAACAAGTCCCGCTGCGTCGGGTAAGCCGCAGATTAAACTATTTATTCCGGCAAACCAACGAACAGACAAACAAAAAACATCTACTTACTTTTGACTTCTTCATATGGAATGACAGGAGCAAATCCAGTGTGTCCGAAAGCCTATTTTATTTTACTTCTACGGGGAGGAAAGGGGTTGTCATCATCCTGTGTGCACATATCCAATGCCTAAGTCAGCAGTATCCAAGTGGAGGAGAAAAAGAAAAGCCCAAAAGGAGAAGATCGGCAAAACAACGTGATATTTAACTTTTAAAATGTCCAGCCTCTAGGCTAATAATGTGTGGCATATAGCCCAGCTATCTACAACATAGATCCAGACACTGAGCGCTTGCAGCACAAGAGCGGGACAACGCGCAGAGGGAGGGAGTTAAGCCTTTATAATGATACGTAAAAAAAACAGTCCAAGAGCCGCCCTCTGACGAGTTACAGTGTGAAGAGGTGCTCTCCAAACCACTACTGCCACTATAAACATATCTGCTATGAAAACAGTCTCGGGGCTTCTGTAAGGTGTTTTCCTAATAGTGAGTTTCTTGAGTGCTAAATGGCAATTATTTTTACGCTTGAAGCCGTGCTTGGCCTCTTCAGTGTTGATAATATAATGGCAATAGCAATTATTATTGGAAAACTTCAAACGAGTTACTTTAACACGTTTTTTTCCCCTGCCGTTTTATTACTTAAACCTACCTCCTGCTCTCAACTATGTCATATGCTATGCAGACGTTATTTATCGCAGACACAGGTTTAGGCAATCAGACTGTTAGACTGTAAAGTGAAAGCATGGGCGTTCTAACAAAACAAAAAAAATCTCTTTGACATATTAATTCAGTCTTCTCCCTTTCTCTAAGTGATGAGTGGAGTGACTCAGTTCAAGTATGAGTCAAAGTGTTTGTCATGAGTTCTCTGGAATATTGTCACTGGACTGTGCCAAAAAAAAAAGTATTTTCTCAAGCAATCAACAGCGTGAGCAATTACGGCATGGCAGTTTTCAGTTGGTTTTAGTACGCCATTTTTATGACACTGAGGATGGAATTTCAGTTACCGGTGGTACTTTAACACCAAGTTTTGTTAGAGTATGTTTCTTTATCTGTCATGCCTATCAAAATGTCAATAGCCAAATGCCTGTGTAGGGATTTATCAGTGAGCCAAACTGAAAGCCTACGTTTTGTTACATAGATTCTGTCTGATAAGAAACTTTTGTGTAAGAATGGTGTTGTAATTAGCAAGGATGGAGTCTTTTGCAAAGTTATTTACATGGTTTTAAACGTGATTTTAGAATGACCTATTGACATTTAATGTTATTTCCTGTTGGCATTCTCTGTTATTATTTGAGGGTTTTTTTTCCCCTGGTGGTCATTCAGGACAGTTTTAGTGCTGCGATATTTTTATCCATGACTTCCTTAGCAGTAAACATACAAACAATAACTGTGTGCTGTCCTATTTCAAAAGAGCATTCTTGTCCTGTCTTAGTACTGTCTTCTTAAAGCCAACCATTAATTTTCATTTTAGTTTATTTCAAACTGGTATTTTTTCAGTTGTTTTGACAGCCTGACAAAAAGCTTCATGAATCTTGGATTTATCATAATTTTCTGTCCTCATCTAACAATAAGCAAAATAAGGCTTTTCTCATGGTTGCTTCAGTGCAAGCTGTCGCTGTAGGTGTTTTGAAGGGAAACGTGGATGTCTACTCAGTCCTTGCCAAAAGGAAAGTGCCAAAACGTTTTTTAAAAAGACAACAGAGTAATTAAAAAATGGCGGCTAGCCTCGCACACTTTGTTTTTAAACTTCTCAAGACATGACAAAAGTTCAACATAGCATTATTTAATTAGACCTACATGGTGACAGACAAGAAAGTAGCATAAGATATTGAGGCACAGGTTGTTTTAAAAGTTGAAATCAGTTGCCTAATTAAAAATAAAATGATTCTAAAAAAAAAATACAGGACACATGTCCACCTTGGTGCCCTGTAGGACATCTCATTTCAGAGAAATATACATGAGAAAATATCAGCTAGAAATATGTACTTCTTCTTTTAAAATATTTTCCCAATTGTTTTTTTTCTGCAGTGAAAATGCATTGCATAAAAAAAGTCAAATGAAAATGAAAATGAAAAGGAAGGGTATTTGGAGAGGTGAGAAAAAACTGTGCCCTAGTAAATCAGTTTGAGCTTTCATTCTTAACATTTTGGCTAACACTGACATTCTGTTTAGGTTGCACTGCATTTTCCTTAAAAATGTTCATCTAAACGTGTGGCAGAGTGTCTATGTGGAGAGATGTTTCACGCATGCCAAAGACAGAGAAGACCCCGGGGCAAATGCAGGCACAATGTTTTTCCAAAATAATTTTGATTTAAATGGGATGTAAAAAGGATACCCTGGGGAGACTATGTCTCCTGGGTGGCCTGGAAAACCCTTGCTATCCCCATGGAAGGGCTCTGTTGGAGGAAAGGGAGGCCTAGGCAGCGATATGTGTTTAAAGCCAGTGTGGACATGTGAAAAATTGCTCTTCCTATAATGGCCACTTAAGATGAGCTCAGAATATGAATCAAATCCCACAGACTCCCATGTTTAAAATGCCCTACTTCAGATGCTAAATGTTTACAGTCTATAAAAGCTACTGTTGGTTATTCCTGGACCAAAAGAAAACAAAAGAAAAAAAAATCTAGTTTTAGTTGTAACTAACTAGTATCAGTGTTCATGTACTGCAGTCTAACAGCATATAAATACAGCTTGCTAACCAAGCTCCAAACTTTAGCCTTTACCCTTTTATCCAAATATGGTCACTTCTGGCTCCAAATAAACAAACAAAACAAAACCTACACTGGCATCTGTGAAAATACTCATTGAGGTTTCAAAATGCAGAGCCCAGGAAGCACTGGTTGATGTCACGGTGGATTAGTCCATCTTTTTTATAATTTTTGTTTAAGCAGCAGTTTCTGCCGTCCAGACCTATTAGAAGTTGATACATGAACAAAAGCTTACTTGTGTGTATGCAATCATATGAATAAAAGCAAACGTTAAGACAATGTTATCTTTGAATGAGCTGGTGTGACAAATTATATTTATTGTGCGAGGGGAGAAAGCTCTAATTGAAGCACACACTTCTGTCAGTCTGGCAGAGGTGTAGCGACTGCCTTCGGGGAGAAACAAACTGGTTTGGCAGTTCTTGAGAATCAGACAGTTCTTGAGAATCACATTTAAAGTTTTCAGTCCTTCTGTGCACTGACTGAATGCAGACATATTTCCCAGTCAGCTTTCAAATTTTTTTGTAGATGCAGAATGTTAAGTAGCAGAGAGGATTAAAAGGATACGATGGGATCAGTAATCATTGTTGTTCACTGAATAACCACAAACTCAGCCCACCTACTTCTCATGTTGAATGGCTGTCTGAGAGGCATAATTACATAAGGTGCTTATTTTGCTAATCTGTCTATGAAATACTATGACTTCATGGATATTTGTCAATAAACGTAATCCACAGTTGCAAGCAACAGGATTTCCTGTATTTATGAAATACAGGAAGTCTTCTGTGAAATGGCTGGACAGTCTGGAGACTGTACTAATTGATTTTTGGTCAAGGTTGATGAGGGGAAAAAAGCACATAAACACATAGTCCTGCACTGTCATCATGTTGTAGAGTTAATGTACCTGAACCTGAGACTGAATCTTTGCATAAATGTGTCATGCAAACCAAATTATTGAGCTAAATGAGGCTCATTCATTAATTATTCTCTACAAACTTTTTTGCGTTCCATTTCATTTTTTTTATGACCATTTGTTTTATCTGAGCTAGTCTCATATCTAGTACCAAGTAACTAGTATCTAGCCAAGAGGCATACAGAATATGTCAGAAAGCAAAAGATCAGAAAAGATCCCAATTTTCATATAACTCTGATTTTGCTGCTACAAAATAGCATAAAGCTGCTGTAACATAATTTAATTTATTTACAGGTCTTTAACATTAATGTAAAATTGCAAGGGATGGTAATAAAAGTGTGTCTTGATATAATCCATTAATTTCCACTTTGAAAGTGTAAATTCAGGAGATTACTTTCACTTTTCACAGTATCCATCCATCCATTCATCCATCTTCTTCCCCTTATCCGGGGCCGGGTCACAGGGGCAGCAGCCTAAGCAGACAAACCCAGACCTCCAACTCCCCAGCCACTTCCTCCAGCTTGTCCGGACCAGTAATATTTTGAATTTTAATTGCAATACTTTTTTTTTTTTTTTACTCAGGTAATGCCTCTACATACCACTTATTGACTCAACAGTTCATTGTTTTTCAACATTTGAACTCCATCAAATCGAATATAAGCACCGCCAGTGGCTACATTTTTGATTATACGCTGAATAAATGAATTTACAAGGTGTACACATGTCACACATGAATTGCTTGCTAGCAGAGCATTTAAAATGTCAGTGTAAATAACAAGCTTGAGTACACAGCAGACATAAAACTGTTTCAGAAACAAGACTACATCTGTAGTCTGTAGACAACTCTGTATCTTTCGTCAATTTTGAGATTGTTATTGCAGAAGAAAATATGATCTGTAAGGCTACCTATGTTATTTCATATAAATTTACAGTTGGGGAAATAATTATTTGATCCCCTGCTGAATTAAGGTTTTCTCACTTACAAAGAAAAGAGCAGTCTGGAAAGAAACAGAATATCAACCAGAAAGAACTAAACAAAAAATATAAAAGTTATAAACTGATTTGCATGTCATTGTATGAATTCAGAATTGCCTTAATTCTTTTTGGCATAGATCGAACAAGCTACTTTTACATACAAATACAAATGACCATTCTTTTACATCTGGTGATAAATTGCTTACCTTTTTCTGCCTGATTTTGTCTATCATAGTGAACAAAAGATATCATGTGGAAGGTATCATAGAAGCTTTGGTAGGTAATGCCTCATACCTTTTTGCTTGTAAACTAGTGAGGAGGGGCTAAAAAAACATGAGATGATAGCACTGTACATTTTGCCCTTCAAGCCCTAGGCTGTTGTTTGATATTTCCAACAGAGAACTCTTTTTCATGTGAATATAAATATATAATCTTTGTGGCGGTAGAGACAGTTAAGGATACTGAGCTCTTTGGGTCATGGTAAGTCATTAGTAAGTGGACCTTTGGCTTTAGCTTCTCCTCGCCATATTCTTCAAGGTCAAGGATAAACCTTTGTGCAGAATTACACTCACATTTTAACAATAATCTGAAGCCCATTAAAGAAATCAAAAGGAAAAGTAAGTTAATTCAAGAGAAGTTAACCATTCATTATAAAGCTCTACCACACTAATGATTTTAGTGGAACACTTCCTCCTTTCAGTCACTGCTCAGTGATGAAAGAAGTGATGAACAAAAATCTCGTTGCCATTTGCAGCCAAAGTTTACCTTGCGAGTCTTTTTTAACAATGGCTCAGTAAAATATGTATAAACGGAAATATCAGCACTTCATCGACATAATTTAATGGAAAAATATTAGGTTCCTTCATGTAGAGAAGTCAGAACATGCAATCCAAGAGGCCAAACACGACAGACAATAAGTAGAATAACGCTAGGCATGCTTCTTCAAAGCGTGGTCAGAATGCATTCTACTTTATCACAACTGAAGAAAAACACATTCAGTTCATCCTACATTTGGTTGCACAATAGGAATGAAAGAGGTTACTAACAGAAAAAAGAGTATTTGTAATGCTGCTGTTAGCACATGATAGTCACTGCAGCTGATGTTCTTCGTTTCTTATGCCATACAGGAGCATTTATGCCATTCTAGTCTGAGTACTTCTTACTGCAGGGGACGTTTGATAGAAGATCTGCACAGTGCACAGGTATTTGTGTTCATCATGTGATGGCAACAGGAAAATCTGACTAAGAACAACTGTAAGAAAGAAGAATTTTGCCTCTAGTTTGCTACAAAGATTAGTAACAAGCTACAGGCAAAAGTGCCACATTACTGATGAGTTTGGATGTGTTGGATCTGTGTTTAAACAGTATAGTAAATATATATAGATGTATAAAAGGGAAATTTGAAATTTCACACTGTTACTTTCATGAAACATACTTCTATGATAACAGTAACTTGATATATTAAAGGCAGATTTGTGGTTTATTGAAGTTTAATGTTGGATATTCTCTGGGTATTAACTGTGACATTAACTAGTGATACGTTTGTCAACAGTCCAAGGTAACTATATTTTCAGAAATAGTCCAGTAGTTTTCAGAAACCTAAATACACTTCTCTGTCGTCTGTTGGGTCGTCACACCTCCATTCATTGCTAAGACATTTTCTAACCCTACCCTGTGCATCCCACCTGGCTTCTTTCTTCCTCATACCTGAAGCATGAAATCAAAATATGCTCAAATGATTTCCTCCTGGCATAAGCTTCAAATGAAAACATGCTTCACTGATTTTTTTGATACATAGATTACCAGTAGAATGTTTTCCCATGAAAAACACCTCACTGCTTAGTGTGACCTATTCTGAATCTACTGACAATTACTTTGTCTTTCCTGCTACAGTCCCTGCTTTTCAGATCCTTAACTCTCCTTTCAATTCCATGTTGTTGTTACTACTTTTTCTTTTTGTTCATCCCCAAAATGCAATCTGATCTTAACTGTTTTCCCAGCCTGTACAGTTTTTGCCGTTTTGAATAGTTTGGCCTGAATATCTATATTCTGTCCAGTGATAGCATTCTTTAGCATCTTATCTGTTTTCTAAGAATTCATGTATGAGCTGGTACCCACATGAATACTATATTTTTTCCTTGATTGCCGTGACTGAAAATATTTCATAAGCATTTCCTCTGCCCACTTCAAAGTTTGCAAAGTTGCACACTGTTCAACAGAATATAGACTTAGATGATTTGATGTCCTTTTACATCAAACAATCCTGTGCCTGGGAATAGCCACTGCTGCTTCTGTTGCCTTTGGTTGTGCAACTTTTAATCCATCAGTAAAAACTTGTGCACATTTCCTAGATTTGAGGTCCTCAAGACTGTAATACATCTAAACAAGATCTGCATTCTTGTTCCTGCTTTTAATATGTAATTACTGTCTGTCAGCATATGCATTTTTAAACTTCTAGACTGAAAGTGCAGAGGGACAACAGCCTGTTTTACAGACTTTCATTTGTTGAGCTAAGTCCATGTCTAACCATCCAAGAAAAATTTTCTGGACTTTTCCCCTCTCCCCAACAAGCCTTTAACCAAACCTTCTTTGTAGGATGGTTTTCATTATATTCCCTTAAACTAATCCAGTAATTTGCTGCAAGCTGCCTCCTTTGAATCTAAAGTGGCATCTCACCTACCTCCACTTGAAGAGGGGATCTCCCGGATGTACCTTTGTAGCACCTTTCTACTCTAAATGAGCAGTCAAAGCACTTTTTACTACAAGCCTCACTCACCCAATCACACACACATTCACACATAATCTGTGCCAAGACAAATCACAGAGCTAAGGATTGAAAAATGTTCAGCTCTGTCAATAAAGGTTTGGCTGCTGATCCATACACAAAACACTCATAAGTCAAAATCGACCTGATTAGGGCAACATATACAGTATTTGTCTCAGTGAAGCCATATCAGTTCCCCACCCCATACCTGTTTAACACCTATTAACACTGGTAGATGGCTTACACCTTTTCCCTGTAGTTTAGGCATGATTGCTCCAAGCTACTCTACAGTCAAAGTGCAGTCCAAAAAAACTAAAGCTTTTAACGCTCTTCAGGTTATTTCCATGTAGCTTTAGAACTCTTCATTCTCCAACTTTCTTATTCAAAAATGACATTGCCTTTTTTCCATTTAAAATTTAAAACCCCACTTTTCCCTTTTCTACTTACTTGATTCTGTCTTGCAACTATCTACTATATATTCACCATTTTTTCCTCTTTTCCACAGAGCCCAATCATCTCTGCACAAAGACTTCCCCTATGGCTGATGGTGGGCGTTTTTTTTTTTTATCATCACAGAAAATAGAGTAAAACCAACAATAGTTCCCTGGGGTGTACCATTTTCTACCTCGTACCATTCTGATAGTTCTGGCCCAATTTTAATCTCAATTGTTCTTACACTTAGGAAGCTCATAATTTCACTGACTTCAATTTGATGCAGGTTTATCATCAAACCTTCTCTCCTAACCCTGACCCTGTTACTTCCAGTGGGTCTCTGCTCACCAACTCACACTCACTCACAATTCTTGAGACTTTGACTTCTCCCATAATTGTAAGCTTTCTTGACGTTTCTACCTGGGTGTCCATGATACGCCTAAGCAGCAGGTCATCATCCTCCAACATCCCGGGATACTTAGCATCACCAACTTTGGCTTTGATCTTTTTTTTGTGTGTGCGAAATTTAGCAGCTCCATTTTCGTTATCCCACCATCACCCTCCAACCTCACCACAACATGAAGGGATTCCAATTTAGACTTCATCTCACCTTCACAACTCTCACTCTCTAATCCTTCCAAGTTAGCCTCCTCATGCTTCATATTCTTCCGACCTCTCATCACCTGCTGCCGTTTATTTTCCTCTCTATCGCTCCTTTTCACTTCCTCCTTACTTACCTCCATGCTATTGCAGCTATCGCCGTTAAACAATGAAGAGTATTGCTACCGGATTTACACAGGCACCTTCTGCCCAACACTCCCACACTAAATGTATTACTTGACCCAGCTGTTGCCAAGATATATATATGTATGTATATATATACATATGTGTGTGTTTTCAAAAAGCTTTTATTGGTCCTTTTAATAGTCAAAACACATATAAACTGATGCTCCAATGAAAGATATTCTCCCTAACCAATCAACAGCATGACTATTTTCTAACAAGCAATATTAAGGTGGCACTGGGGCAGTGATAGCACATATATGACAGCTTCACTGTTACAAAACATCAAAGCAAGATGGTGTGTTATACTGAGTTTCTTATCTGCTGTAAGATGTGTAGAGTGGAGATGGGTTGTAACTAAAAAGCTAGCACTCAAAATCCCAACATCCAGTTCTCTCTCTCACACACACACACACACACACACACACACACACACACACACACACACACACATATACAAGCTAAACTGAAACTATAGCTGCAGACTCCTGTCACAAAAGTCAATTAGGATTTTTTTAATCCTCAAAAGGAGCTGGTAATAAAGTGTACAACACTGTAAGCGATAGTTGCAGAGCTTGTGCCTTTCAACAGAAGTTGTCCCTAACACTGATTTTGTTCCCTGTCTTAGGCTCTTAAAAGTAAATAAGATTTGATACATTTTGTACATTTTGTACATTTTAATATTGTGCCTTAGAAAATACAGTTTAAAATGGTTACATTACACTCAAATACAGTTTACTTATGTTGGATTATAACCTAGTTTCTCTTCTCAGCAGGAAGTGGAACTGCTCATGTGGTAGTAGAGCAACAGGATTAACTACACAAAAATAAACCATACTACCTTAAGGCAACAACATGCAGAGGTGGCAAAAGTGCACACATTTGTGACCTAAATAAAAATATGTTACACTACGTCTAATACTTGACTTGGATAGTATGTTGTAAAAGAAAAAAACTCTTAATTTCTGAGTGAATTTATCTCATGTTCTTTTCTCTCCCTATGTAACACAGCAGCTTGCTACTGCTATGTTTTGCTATGCTATCGTGCTATAATTAGCTACAGCAGTTAAACTGTGTGACAAACTGCACAGGAACAGGTTGTGTGTTTGCTGATATTTGACGAGCTGTTACAAACATTACAGTTGAAATGGCCTGCCACTTAAAAAAGCATTACTTTCGAACATAAATATTTAAGCAAAGTATGCATACCTGAAAATTCTACTGAAGTACAGTAATACAGTATTTGTACTTTTTACTTCCTTCCTCTCATATCAGGTCCAACTCGGGATCAGTGGCAAATCTACAGGGTGGGCCATTTATATGGATACACCGTAATAACATGGGAATGGTTGGTGATATTAAAGTCCTGTTTGTGGCACATTAGTATATGTGAGGGGGCAAACTCCTCAAGATGGGTGGTGACCATGGTGGCCATTTAGAAGTCGGCAAACTTGGATACAACTTTTGTTTTTTCAATAGGAAGAGGGCCATGTGACACATCAAACTTATTGGTAATGTCACAAGAAAAACAATGGTGTGCTTGGTTTCAACGTAACTTTACTCTTTCATGAGTTATTTACAAGTTTCTGACTACTTATAAAATGTGTTCAATGTGCTGCCCATTGTGTTGGATTCTCAATGCAACCCTCTTCTCCCACTCTTCACACACTGATAGCAACACCGCAGGAGAAATGCCAGCACAGGCATCCAGTATCCGTAGTTTCAGGTGCTGCACATCTCGTAT
>VUQG01030356.1:12139-39833 GCA_015106755.1 Etia nguti | reverse complement strand
TATCTAATAGACTCTAATATATTTCATGTAAATGGAGAGTCCTCTTCACACACTAAGGTTAATTATGGAGTTCCACAGGGTTCAGTGCTAGGACCAATTCTGTTTGCATTATACATGCTTCCCTTAGGCAGTATCATGCTATGACTATGAGATGCATTCATCTCATAGTCAGTTTGAGACAGGAATTTTGTAGTCCTAGATATATTCTTTAAGTGATAGAAAGCAGTTCTGGTAACTGTATTTATGTGGTTATCAAAACTGAGATCACTGCCCAAAATGAGGCCAAAAATTGCATCTAAATATTTGTCTGCTCTCTCTCCTGCAGTTTTTGGCTCCCTTGTTCCTTTTTTGTCATCTGTCTGGTCTCTCTCTCTCTTTGCTTTTTACCCTGCCCTGCCTCTTTTTGTTAAAAGCGTGTTCTTCCTCCCCACTGTCTCCAGTGGTTGCTCATGCTGGAACATTCATGTTCTCTCTGTATCATCTTTGCAACCTTGCTATGTTGTGAAATGGCAATTCATGAATGCAATTTAATTAATTATACAACAATTTGGTTTCTCTCTCTCTCGCTCTCTCTCTCTCTCTCTCTCACTCTGTGTGTGTGTGTGGGTGGGTGTGTGTGTGTGTGACATATCTAGAAGCTGGTTCGCTGGAAGTGACTGTTGAATGTGGAGCTCTATGAATGGGTCTGCTTGTTATATAGTGCCCCATCCAATCATTCTGTGGTTAATCTCCTTCTGTCCTTTATTCATGCTTACAGACATTACAGTTGTCTTCATGTTACTTAGGCGAGGCTGAATCTGTTTGGGGCTTGTGGTAGCCTAGTTGAAGATGCAGTCTGAGTTTTTTAGTATAAGCTTAAAAGTGTCCGTTCCCTGACCTCTGACTGCAGTTGTTGTTCATGGTGCCGATGAAAAGCGTCAATGATCATTGCTATGTGGTAATATTTTTGCTCGTGGCTGGAGATAAAATGTTACCACAGCATTGAGAAATTAGCTTGAACATCCAGTAACTCCTAGAAATGACTTTTGTTCTGTAAGCGGTCGTAAATAAGCGCGTGCATCCTACGTACAGCCTGTTCTATGTTAAAAACCCACAGCGACTGGCGTCGGACTGAGACTGCGCAGACGCCAGCTACGGATGTTTACGGTTGCCTAGTAACCTTTATCAACCGTATCCGTAACGCTACCGTGGTAAGTTGTATCCTAAATGCAAAATGAAATTATATTATTGGTACGATATAGTACGATGGTATTGATACGCAAACTCTAAATTGCTGTTTTGACTATTAAAGAGCCAAAGTCAGGTTGTCAGTTATTATAATGTGATCCTCATAAACCCTCTCTATTGCTGAGGACTTAGCGCGAAGCTAACACGAATACAGAAACATAGCTTATTTTAAATACAAGAGCAGTATTTGTTACCCATAAGCCCACTTGATATTTTATTCATTTTCAAGTAGCCTCAGAAAAACTTGAATATATGAGATATTTACCATATATGAGGTGAGACACTGCTTTACCGAACAGTTCTGGTCAACACATAAAATTGTAGAAATAAAAAATGAGTGCAATCTATTTGCTCATTTAATTTCATTATGTATCATAATGATTGATTCTGATCATTATTATTTATTAATTACTAAGAACCCACCCTGATTCCATAGGGTAGGGAAGCAGACCTATATGGACCTTAGTGGAAGGGCAACACACAACGATATGACCTCTGTTTTGCACACATTTAAGTGTAAGAAACCGTAGGACACTGATTTTTTTCAATATCCAACACTCATTGAGCATTCTTATATAACATTTCCACGATTCAAAGGTAAAATGAGTTGTAAATCTAGAGCAATGCTATTTTGACAAATAATTTGACCATGAGGGAGCATGGACCGCTGTGTAACTGTAGACGTGATAATGCTGATGCAGAAGTGTATTATCCAGCACTAACTAGAAATTCCTGAGTTTAATATCAGATTTAAAACATTTAAGAGTCAAAACCTGACTCCCACACAGCGCTCAAAGAGTAAGTCATGATGGGGGTGTCGAAAGCAGCACTCAATTTCAGCAGAACTAAAACTGAACAACCACCTGAGTCGGCATCAACTAGAATATCATTTTTTAGTTTCAAAAGAGAAGATTTAGCACTGTGGAAAAACCTTGAAACCTGATTAAAAGATCTCATAGATATTGTTCCGATGACAGTTGAATGAAAACAACATTTCCTTGAACTTTAGCCAAAAATGATATTAGCCACTTCCAAATTTTGCTTCTTTAAGAATGACTGGACTACTGTTTGGTAGTTTTGCATTTATAATTGTGAGAACACCACAGCCTATTATATCAAAAACCAAGATGGCAGGCAGGACATCTGTTATAGAAGTGAAACATGTAATATGAGAAACCAAGTCTGACATATGGGAAAAGGAAACATGTTCAGAATCTTCAAATAGCTGACTAATAAAAAAGGGATTAGCACCTCAAGTTAAAATATTTGCTCTTATATTTTCAGCATTACTAAGAAAAAAGTCGGAAAATTTCTCAAAAGCCTTCTCTCTCACCATTAGCCTTTGACATTGGGGGCAAATACACATATTAGTCGCCTGGAGAAAATATAAATCTTCATGTGAAGTTTTAGGTCCAATGCAGAACCCAGGAGAAGATGATGGAAGGGAGGAAAGCTCCACCCAAAATGAGACAGATCCCAACCTGCAGGATGCAAGTGACGAAGCAGAAGAAGACAGTGGAGCGACTGCCTCACATGCTCCAGAGGTTTGAGATGTGTATCTGCTGAGGTTTTGTTTCCTTACTTTGTTGCTGATTTAGCAACAGCTGATTGAACGCTGATGCAGTTTGGATGTTTGTCCAGGTGCTGCGCTGCTGCACTCACAGTCTTAACCGTTGCATGCATAAAATATTGCAGTGTTAGTCATATGGCTCAAATGGAATCAGTAGTTTGGACTCTCATGACAGGATCCATCCTTAAAGACACATGTCCTCCTCCTTTGCAAATTTTACATTTACATACACTCACTCAGCCAGATTGGTCCCTTTGGTGGGCAAGTTCATGTTTGACATCTTTAGTCTAACAACTCAATGTCTAAATCACAGCAGCTATTGAGGAGCTCTATTCATGCTTTATGTCCATCTCTGGACTCACAGGCTCAGTCACTGCCACAGCCAGACAGCCCTGCTGCCCAGCATTACCCTGACCTCACTGTAGTGGATGAAAACCTCCCTGCGGCCGCAAATTTAAGTAAGTCACACATTAATCCTCTGTGGGATTTGCTTCTATATATTGTATAGCAATATATACCCTTTTTACATTATTATTTATTTTTCGGTTAAATTATGCCTTTCACTGTATTTCAGTGCAAGAGGATGTTGCTCAGGTGGCTCACCATTTACACACATCAGAGGAGATGGAGGATCATGAGCCACTGCCAGGAGATGAGGAGGAGGAGTTGATCATTCTTGATCCTGAGCATGTTTGTAGCTTCACCTTTAATCTTTACACAGCCAGTGTTTGCTAAATAATGAATAGATTTTTGTCTTACTGCTTATCAGAGAGAAAATTGAATTATGATGGATGTGAAGCATTAATACTACATATCTTTGTCTTCCACTGGGACGTTACTGATACTATATTTAATCTGTTGGCAGCCCGTGGTCAGAAGACAACAAGCTGCTCTGACAATCCAGCTTAGAAAACAGCTGGAGAGGATCAACCAGACACTGAGGGAAAAGGTTGGCAACTTCTCTGACCAAAAATTCTCTCCATCTTTGCTCAGTAATATACTGATGCACACATGCAGGAGCAAACAAGCTAGTTTCTATACAAACACAGGCAACTTTTCTATTTAAATGGCCAGACGATGGTGCTGTAGAACTGTATGGCAACTGCAGAACACTTCATAAGACAGTATTACATGAGACAGGTGTTTAGGAGAGGGGCAAATGCCCACACACCTTATAACTTTCAATAAAAGACTTATTGCGGGGTTAAGGTGTGAGGCTTTCTTCAGCCAAATGGGTAATCATGAGAAACAGAATATATAATATGTCCTGTATGGTATGTATAGCGAATGTTGATTTAAAGTAAACTATATGTCGTATGTAATGAGTTGAAATTTAAAGCACTTTGTATAAAATAGTTTTAAGTGTTCCCCTCTAAATATGTTCAGATAATGGAGAGAATAATGTTTGAAGGTCACAGATTTTAACTTTATTTTTAAAATGTCCCCAAAAAGGTTACGATGTTGGAAATTAGTAACAAATATAATAAAATCTTTTTCAGTTCCAGTTCCAACCGGCAACCACTAAAAAGAAGAATCAGTACTTTTATACCGGGTTTTGTCCTGGATGCAGGAAAGACACTTTAGTACCCAGCATAAAAGCATATATTATTGACTTTTTTGTGATTCCTAACTGCTCTCCTCCTTAATCAGCATTCAGTTGCGAAGGATGATGCTAGCCACAATCAGGAATTAGGTGTGGAGGTCTTCAGGATTCAGGAGCAGCTGGTCAGACAGCAGAACAGGCTGCATGATCTTCATGAGACCAAGACACAGGCTGAAGCCAAACACCAGCAGGCTCTGAGCCAGCTGGAGGAGACAAAGAGCCAACATTCCAGCATGACCAGAAAGGTCTGCGAAGCCAGAGCCAATGGTGAGCCTAGACTGTCATTTGGAGGTTGTATCTTTGTGCTGATCCAGGATTAGTTTTGATTTTATATGACTCTTAGATGAAGATGATTGCGGTAATACTTGATTTCTGTCCCCATGATCATATTACCATTTTTTTTTTTTTTTTTAAAAGAGAACTTTATTGCTACTATTATCCTCCATCTGAATCAAGCTTCCTTCTCGTTTTGGGGTTGTTTTCCACTGCGAGTTCACTCGTACTGCTTATGATTGTTACTCAGTCTGCAGTAAAATGAGATAAAATCCTGTGAAATTCAAGTACATTAGGATTCCACTTTATGCAAGAGATCCTAACTGTAAACCTTCACTTCTTTATATTCACCAGATAACCAACAAACCCCTCAGGTTTATGTCACATTTCAGCCAAATGCTGAAGCTTTAAGATCAACTCTCTTATATGGATTTGGCTTTATGTTAGTATAAGTGAGAATTTGATAGATGTGAAACCCTAAAAGTTCAATGGTGAAAGTTAAGAAGTTAAAATAAATATAAACAGATTTTATAATTTTTTAATCCTTCCCTTTTAAAAGCACCCTTTGTTGGGCTTATGTAATACTGTTTGAGCAACAGAAAGGCAAAATCTGTATCTGTTCATGTTTCTGCAATTATGATTTGAGCCATTATGTTTATGCTGTCTCCTCTGTCCTCCCTCAGTGTCCCAGCTACAGGCACAGTTAGACAGCATGACACAGTATCTCATCTTCAGCCAAGGAGTCAGCGAAGGTCTGCGTTCTGAAGTCAAAACCATGAATAACGCCAGACGCAAAGCGGGAGCTGAGAAGACCCAGGCAGAAGACCAGAAATTAAAGCAGGTAGACACTCACATGTAAATGATTAACATTTGATTGTATTTGTCAATATAAACATTATCTGGTATATCAACATAATTTTAACTGAGTGAAAATACCACTCCACTGTGTCATCAGGATTTATATGTGGAGCGTCTAACAAAGGAGTTGGACAGTCTGACGCAGCAGATAGCCATGTATGAGGCCAAAACCAGTGCTCAAGCAGAGGAGACACAGACAGCCAAAGAGGCTCTCTCAGAGGTAACTGCTGTGCCATAAAAGGTTATATGCTGCACATTTACATGAAGAGATGTGCACTTAATCCCTGCAGCTTTAACAAGAATTAGTTGCCCACCAGAACTTCATTGGACATAAAAGCAAAATAGTGAGCTATAAGATGCTAGTGGGTGGTGGGTGATTTTACTGTTAAAAGTGTCCACTTTCATATTACCCATAGCAAATAAATATTTCGTTGATGTGAATATTGCTTTTATATTGATTAGTGAAACTGAAAACATTAAAACAAAAGTCCAGTTTACTTATCCAGTGACTGATTCAGTGAAATTTGTCCTTGATATATGGATTATATACTCACAGTCAAGTACTTGCATTTAGGTATGTAGACGTGGACAAGACAACCTGCTGGAGTTCAAAATGAGCATCAGAACAGATCTCTTAAAGGTCATTTAAGTGACCTTGAACGTGGCATGGTTGTTGGTGCACATGGACCACAACCAGGAGAAAATATCCTGTGAGCAGCAGTTCTCTGAGACAAATTGTTGATGCCACAGATCAGAGGATAATGGCCAGAGTCGTTGAGCTGACAGGAAGACAACAGTAACCCAAATAAACACTGCATGCAGAAAGAGCATCGCTGAAGGCACGATTTGAAGCAGATGGTCTACAACAGCAGAAAACCACTCAGGGTGAATCTCCCCTCAGATAAGAACAGGAAGCGGAGGCAATTCACACAGGCTCCCCTTGTATCAACTGTTCAGGGTGGTGCTGGTGTAATGGTGTGGGGGATATTTTATTGGCACACCTTTGATCCTTTAGTATCAACTGAGCACTGATGAAACACCACACCCACCTGAGTCTTGTTGGTGCTCATCCCTTTATGACCACAACCACATATTACCCATCTTCTAATGGCTGCTTCCAGCAGGATGTTGAACCATGTCACAAAACTCAGAACATCTCAAACTGGATTCTTGAACATGACAATGAGTTCACTGTAGTTAGATGGCCTCCAGCAGTCACCACATCTCAGTCCAACAGAGCATCTGTGAATCTGTGCCACAATGAATTAAGGCTGTTTTGAAGGCAAGTTTGTCCAACCTGAACTAACTGTAACTGATGAAGTGGCTGGTGGGTGTATGTTATTTGTTGATTTAATGATGGTAGTGGATACAGTCAACACAAAAATATTTGAACGAGAGAAAAAGAAAAAGACAAGCAGGTTATGTTTTTCTCTCGGTTTACTAACTCATAAACAAAATAAGAATTCTCTGATTATGGCAGTCTTCAAACAACATCAGTCATTCACTTTTACATCTTTGTGCAGGCTGAGATGGAGATGGAGTCACTGTTGGTGGCCCGTAAACAGCTGCTGCAGCAGTGGAACAGCTGCCTCATGGGGTTGAGGAGACGAGACGAGGCCTTTGGTGCGATGCAGGAAATCATCCGGTGAGACTGATGGATTTGGGAAGCTGTTTCTGATTTATGTCCTACTGAGTAAACGTTAAAGGTGCTTATGCACTTCAAGTGTACGTGTAACAAATGATGCTCATGCTCTAAACATGTCTATAGAAAATGACAGATGTCTATAAAAAAGGTATTTTTAGAACACTCAATGATAATATTAACCCCTGATTTGATTTTTTTATTCAAAAGTAACAGAGCAAAAAGTGAGCAGCCATTCATTTTTTTCTGTTCTTCTTCTCAGTGAGACCAAGCACCAGGTGATCTTGCTGGACAAGGACATTGATGGCTACAAGAAATCCATCAATGCAGAGCAGGAGCAAAATGAGATACTGACACTGCAGCTGAACTGGTCTCAAATGGACTGCACCACTACCAGAAAGCTCATCAATGACAAGCAGGCTCAGCAAGAGGCCCTTCAGGCCCACTACAGCACATTCCTCCTCACTCTGCAGGAGACAGAGCGGACCCTGGCTAGACTCTCAAAGGTCAGTGTTTGTCCAGAGAGCAGTCGTGGTACCAGGTCAGAAACATTACACTGCCTGATTTTGTTTTTGTCTCTCTTTAATCTCACCCTTAATTTTTCCAGGAATTTGGGTCACACCAGGCTCAAGTGAACGATCAGAGTAAGCAGCTGGAAAAAGAGAGTTCTGTGCGGCTGGAGCTGGAAAACAACATCATGAGCTCCATGCAGCATAAGCTCCTCCACAACAACGCTGCCAAGTACTCCCAACTGCTCACCGAGAAGATAGCCAGACTCAAGACAGAGAAGGTAAAGCAGGAAACTATTCAAAATGCTTAGACTGTGGAGCATCCCAGTCTCATGGTGCAGGCTTACAACACTCTTAACGTTCACGCCAAATCCCCTTTCTTTAAAATCTCTAGTGTTATCATAAGAGTTTTATTCACTATACACTGCATATTCTCCAGGTCTTTGGCTTGGGCTTGTTTTAGTGAAAGGGACACTCCTTCACAAGCAACTGATGAAGTCTTTTGGTTTGAAATGACAGAATAATGCAAACAACAACAGCACTACAGGATTAGTAACAGTAGTAGTAACAGGTGTTAACTAAGTACATGTATAAAGGCTAATGTACACTATAGAGCCCAGCTCTCAAAAACTGACAAATTTAACTCTGTCTTTGAAGCTGGATTCAAGAAATGAGTGCTGAAAAAGTTTTAAGAAGATATTTAGTGGCATCTTGACCCAGTGCAGAGCATTACATCACCGGGTTGCTTGGTTGGTTGCGACTAATAGACTGTGATTGTGACAGAACCAATAGCTCTGTGGAAAGCAAGGGGACTAAAACTAAAAAGCAGTCTAAGGGGGTCACTGGCTGCAACAATGAGTTTTCATTCTCTCTTAAGCAGTCAATGGCTCCTTGTTGTTTGGCTAGCTGCACTGAAACTGGAAAATCCACCTGTTAGCTGTAATGTTCAGGTTTGTAAAGGACTTATAAATGAGCACTGTGTGGAGGAGATCCAGCTTCACTGACAGTGTTGAATCTATGTCAGTTTTCAAGAGCAGGGCTCCACAGTGTAAATTAGACTTGATACATGTAATGTTTCCTGTCCACCTTAATGCACCTTTATTTAACATGATGTGGAAGAAATTGGAAAAAATGATGATCAGTTTTAAATATTCATCCATCCATTTTCTTTCACTTATTTGGGGACCGGTCAGTTTTCAATGCAATTTATTCATATATTCTCAAATTAGCTTTATTCAATTTCAGTATTATTATTTTACTAATTTTATAGTTTGTTTGTTTGTTTTTTGTTCGTGCTTTTACATGACAGGATTACATTTTCCATTTCGATTCCTAGCTTTTTTCTTTTTTTCTTGTGTGTACACCATCTACTACAGATGAAAATGAGCTTTTAGGATATCTTGTAAAATATGTACAATATATAAATAAATAAAGGCATATAAAAAATAAATGTAAAACATGTGAAGAATAAAACAAATATGTGAAGATATCAGATTTATGTGCTTCTCATCATCCCTTTCTCACCTTTAGATGTACCAGTTGAAGCAGTCAGAGGAGGAGGTGTTGGCGGTGAAGCTGGAGAGCCAGCTGGTCAGCCAGCGAGTGGACAGTCTGGCCCTGACTCAGGAGGCCCTTGATCAGGAGATTGCAAAGTACAACAAGTTACTCACAGCCACTCAGGCTAAGGTTACTTCATCTGTTAGACTCAACGAGCAGAAGCAGTCAACGATCATCGGATACAACAAGAAGATTTCTCAAATAAGTGCCAGCACTGGGGTGAGTGACTGTGGGGAAGCTGTGGTTTCTTGTTACTAAGATCATAAATAAATGAAAATAATTTAGTGTCATTTGGAATTGTTTTCAAAAATGAGGCTGCCAGTTTTAATTTGTTTGCCTGCATTTGCAGCATGATGACCTCGGTCCTCTGCACGTCAAGATCCAGTCAATGATAGCTCAGATTGAGGAGCTGGCAGCAAATATAAAAAGCGACCAGCAGCTGTGGATAAAGCGACAGGGGATACTGATGGGACTGATCCAAACGATAGAAGCCAACAGCAAGGAGATGCTCAAACTGCAGACAGAGTACACAGGATGGCAACAGACGAAACTCTACTTTGAGAGTATGCAGCACGCACGTACACAGATCCAAGTCAACCTGTATGCTACTATCTCCACTTCATTCTCACACCAACTCTAACCCTTCCAGGTCAGATAGAATCAGAGCACCGCGAGGAGGCCGAGCTGGAGAAGAGCTCAAAGATGCTAAAGCGTGATCAGCTGAAGCTCAACATGCTACTCAGCAAGAAAGGACATCTGAGCCAGGCTCTGCAGCAGGAGAACGCTGTGATGGAGACAGATTTCATTCACAGACTTAAGGCACGACAGGCGGGTTTCGTTATTTTATATTTTCTTCTTTTCTTCTGTTTTATACTAATATATCATTTTATGTAAAACAATGTGGCCAGGATGCAGAGAGGGAGGCCGTTAAGATGCAGATGAAACTCGAGAAGATGCAGGAGGAAAAAGAGAGGCTCCTCAACAGTCTGGTGGAAGCTGAGTCAGTCACTTTCTCTTTGTCCTTGTTTCTTCTGACTTAAACATATTTAATTTATTTATTATTGAGTTGATTTGCTAATCAGCTCTTAAATCTCTTAAATCTCTCTCTCAACTCTTAAATCCTACTACTTATTCCTGCATCTTTCAGGATCTTACAAAGCTTCAAACAACACGTCGACTATTAAATTAGTCGTCGGCAATTTTGATAGTCGACGTAATCGTGACTAGTCGACTAACCGTGGCAGCCCTTGTGCCAAATTTCAACCCAGCCCCTTGTAACTCAAATGCCTCTAACTTCAAATATATTCATAGTATGAAGGTAAAATTTTGCAGGGCTTCATTAAATATGCTAAAGTTATTTTCAAAAGAATCACATACTCAGAGAAACACAACGATTTTTAATGGAATAGTGTACTTTTTGTGCGTGTATTTTCTTTTTTTCTTTGGCATGTGTGGCATGCAGGCGGCAAATCATGCTGTGGGAGAAGAAGACACAGCTTGTAAAAGAGATTCGTTCAGCTATGGATGTGGGGCAGGGAGAAAGCCACACAATGAAAGCTGAAATACATCGTATGGAGGTAAACACAGTACGATTACGTACAGACAGACGATATAAGGTTGATTTGCCATCTGCCTTTTAGCCTTTAGCCTTAGCCTGCCATGTGCAAATGTGCTGTTTATGTACAATGCATAAACACTAGTTTGTCATAAGAGTGGGATATGCTTTTTTTGTAATGTGTTTGATCACTTTGACCCTCTAATTAATTTATTTTGAAAATGCACTCTTTATCGAACCTTATGACAATTTATTTTATTAAATAAATATTAAAGGTAAAAAACGTATGATGTAGAAACATTGAAAACTCATATATCAGGCATGATACATGAGGCATTAAGGGGTTAAAGTTCAGCAAATTTTCCAATTTCCAACTTAAACAATAGAAACAAAATGCAGATATGACTTTACAGGATCATTTGGGGTGTAACCATCCTCCAGATCCACAGTTCAGTCTCAGTTCTTTTTTAGAAGAGATAAATATTAGAAAGCTCAGTCATATGATCAGAAATGAATAAAAAACTTATTCTCATTCATTTCCAGTTCACTCATTACCTGAACAATCTTTAAACATTAAAATGATTTCACTACATGAAATACTAATTAAACATTTACTGCTTAACATGGGTATCACTGTAAAGGAAAATTCAACGATATTGTTGACACTTTTATCAGTTTCAGAACTGTTAAACCCCTAAGCAACAGTAATTTTATATATAAGGGGTTTCCAACTTTTTTGTACTGTGGAACATAAAGTTGAGTTTCCAACAAAGAAAGATATCTGCAACAAAAAAGGGCTTCAGGTCCAATCGGATGTGAAAACTAACAGCTCGGTCTTTTTATTTCTCGTACTGCCTCGGGACAAAGAATGATCTCAAGCTCCTCCAAACTAGTAGTTATTTTTCTCTGTAAAAGCAGATAAATCTTGCAGCATGGTGGCTGATTACAGCACATAATACTGATATATTCAGACTATAAATCAGTGCTTGCTTGTCAGAGACAAGGTGAAGGTAGATATGAGATTATTCACCTATTTTTTGGAATGTATTAGATGCATACAACGTATAACTGAAAAATTAAAGTAAACTCAGTGCAAACTCAGTTTTAAAAGGACTAACACTGGGATCACATTAGGAGGCATATTTGTTCAAGTATTTTTAATAAATCCAACAAATACAAATATTTTTGATTGCATTGCTCCTTTTTGTCTTCAGAAATGCTTTAATTTTTTGAATCTGGAAACATTTGTCGGAGTCTTTGGATCACATCAACTTGAAAGCATCTCACAGCTGCTGCAGATTGTCAGCTGCACAGCTATGATCCCGTTCTACCACAACCCAAAGGTGCTCTGTTGGATTAAATCTGGTGACTGTAGAGGCCGTTTGAGGCCAGTGAACTCATTGTCGTGTTTAAAGTAATTTAAAACGCATTTCTTCCCCATTCTGATGCTTGGTTTGGACTTCAGCAAGTCATCTTGGTCATATATTTTATACATGGAGGCTACATATATAATATAGTTTTAAAGTTTTAGCAAGTTTTTCTTCAGTGTTGGTTAACATGAAGTTGGACTTGAATTTCATTTGGTGATGTTTTTAAAATTGTGTTGAAAGTCCTAAAACTAACCTGTAAGAACGCTGTGTGTGTGTGTGTGTTTGTGTGTCTGTGCAGGTGCGACTCGGCCAGCTAATGAGGCAACGGGAGTGCCTGCTGAGGGAAAGCGAAGCAACAGTGGCGAGAAGGGAAACCATCGTCTTGCGCAAGGAGGCCATTGTGAGGAACTCCCTCAAACAGGCTACACAGGGTGACCTGAGCCTCTCTATACAGGGCCTACAGCGCAAGATCCGGGAAGCACACAAGGTAAAAGGCTGATGTAACATTAATTCAAATGTGCTTGGAGCAGGTTGTGCATTTATCTTACATGCAGGATGTGTCTTCAGCAAGTGGTAGAGTATGAGCAGGTGATCGGGGAGCTACAAAAACAGAAGGAGAGTTTGAGAGACAGGATCGGGCAGAAGAAGACGCAGCTCACAGAACTGTGCGGCAGCAGTTACATCCTCGACTCTGACTTTGTTCATCTTCAGGACACCAAAGAAAGGGTAAGGGGCAAAGACTGTGAATGTGAATATGTGATTGTACTTTAAAATGGTTATTCTTCTGAATTGTACTGGGTTGCATATATAGTGAGGGTGTGATCCACTTTTCACTGGCTTCTAATCCGATGCACTCTTCATTGTTAAAGGAACAAATAATACCTGGTATGTGTCAATACAAATGTCTAATGGGAAGTGAAACTGTCACCATTGCACAACTTAATGAAGGTGTGGCGAGAATGTTTAACCTGTTTTTTTTTTTGGGTCACGTACACAGAACTTGCTCATCACAGTTTCCATTCCTGGAAAATACTCACACTTATCCGACCTATCAGGAATAAAATATAACCTCTCATTGTTTGATTAATAAGTCATTACTCTGTCATTATCGCTCCCTCTCTCTAGAACCTAGCACACCTAGTGGCTCTCCAGAGTCGGGCCAAGAGGTTGCGGACAGTGTGTGAAGGCAGCTATCGAGCACTGTCCACCCCTGAATCCGTGGAAGCCGCTCTGCAGAGGCAGACGGAGCGCTTGCATGCCATCAGCACCATCTTGCACCGTGTATGTGAGGAGTTCCCCCAACATCAGGGGGCGCTCCGCAGGCTGTCACGAGCACTGTCTGAACATCCACAGGCTGTGGAATAGGAAACATCCCGAAGTCAGGAAAATATGACATGACAGTGTGCGCAGGAAGGAAAATGCACAGGAATGACATGTGAGTGTAAAAAGGGAAAGCTTAGATAAGTAACAGCCGGGGAAGGATGACAGGCTGTTCATATTAATGTGTGGTTGCTTTCATGCATTGAATTGTTGTTTGTGAAACAATTTAAGAAATAAAGGCTAATGAAGCAGTTGTACAAAAGTATGAATCCTCATAGTGTCTGGCTTTTTCAGCAGTTCAGAATATTCTTCATCTCATCTTTATTTGTCTAGCCATAAGGCCATTCTTGCTTTAGGCCAACATCAAACTGGCTTCTGATAGAGGTCGGTGAATCAATCCAAATATCAACAGTGTCGATAACAACGCTGGTATTGGTATCAGATCGACACCAGCGGGATAGGCTCAATGCTTTGTTTCTATCCTCGTTTGGCTCACAGTGATTACTTTTACATACACTGTCCTCAGTATTTAACATGAGGATTCACCATTGTGACACAAATATACAGTAATGTGCAAAAATCTTAAAGCCACCAATCAGTTCTTTGTGTTTTGCTGAGAAAAATGGGAAATAAGTACAGGTCTATAGGTGTATTGAAATGTGTTAAAAGATACATGGAAATATAAGTATATAAGTCAAAGTTTATACGAGGTTGAAACACAATATTTGGTATGACCAGTTTTTTTCTTCAGCACAGTTTGAACTCTCTCAGGTGAGATTACTTTTAAGTAGACTTTAGTATTGAGGGGATCAGCAATCACAAATCTAAACTTAACCTTTGATTACGGACAAACTGGTTTGAAAGCAAACTTACATCACTTATAGACTTACAGTAATAGCTCTGTGTTGTTTCCTGTATTCATAGTCTTATCTTCTATTGTTGAAAATTATTTTGTCACTGATGGACAGAGGATTTCTAACTATCTCCGAAGTCTTTGAACTCTAAAAGCCACAAAGAATTCAGATTGAGCAACCTTGGAAACAGCTGCTTCAGTTCACTATGTGTCACAACATTTATATTTAGCTCATTTCCTTTTCTCCTTCATTTAAGTTCATGTTTAACTAAACCTTTAACTTTACATTTACAGTTTTGCATATATTTTGTTAAACATGTGTTCCATATTACATAATAACATTAATCTGAATATACAAATCTCAGTTGTGTATATTTTGTCATTCTTGACTAAATGTTCATCAGGTTTTGTTGTCAATGTACAGTCTTCCTACTCTACTATAGATCTGTGTCAGTTCTGCTTGCTTTTATACAGGAGAAATTATAAAAATGATATATACTTCAACCAGTGTTCATTTTAGACTTAAAGTAACTAAAAAGCGCTCAAGAAATAGTAAAAGTACACTCATCACCTGGTAATTTGCCTTTGTTAAGCTCAGTCCTGAAAGAAATTCATGCATTTTGTAGTAGGTAACAGTCAGCTTCATCAGACTAAGGCAGCAACATTAATGCTTTCAGCGACTGTAAAGTTGGAATCTTTATCACAATTCTGAATACCCGACTAAAACCAGGGGTGACCGACCCTTTTCACCCGCAAATTGTGGAATGATCTCCCTGCCCATGTTAGGATGGCCCCCTCGTTGCCTCTTTCTAAAACACGTCTTAAAACTCTTTTTTATTCTTTGGTTTTTAACTCAGAATGAGAGTGGTGCGCTCTTACCTTTTATTTACAGTATTATTTTTGTCACTGTTGTTGCTGCAAATTCTTTTTTTGTGGTGTTTTGATGCTTTGTACAGCACTTTGTCAAACTCATACAGTATGCATCATAAATACCTATAACTATTGAAATAGACATCACTTAAAAACATTTATTTTAAAATACACTGATATTACACACAGTATGAAAACCATATAATATTTTTCATACTCCTGTGGTAAGATATAGTTCAAATGGAAAACTTTGTTACCTTTTATTTATGATAAAGGTAAAGATCTTCTGCAGTATCACGGATCACTTCTGTAAACGTGCCACTTTACACAGTACACCTGCTTAAAAGTACACAAAATGCCACATTCTCAATGCGTGGTACAACTTGACACAAGCTTTTTTTGGTTTTCTGTTGTCAGTAGTACACATGCTTTGTTTCTTTTCTCGTTCCGTGTCAGTTGATGATCCAGAAGATGACACAAAATTGTTTTAGCTACAGAACTGTCACGTACCATCTGCAGTGACAGAGTAGAGAAAAGGACTAAAAGTCAGGTTAGCACCAGCCTTGTAATGTTGCAATGCTATGAAACCTGCTGCTCAAATAGCAGACTCTTGCAAAGCACATGGAAAACCTTACAGTATTTCACCATCACACTATAATATCACAAGCATGGCAAAACATGCAGCTGATACAGAGAGTTCAGTTTCCTCCTAAATGGTATCTCAACTCAGACACACCCAGCTGATACTAACTAAACTAAAAGGGAGAAAACCTTTGCCTGACCTTCAGTGTATGTGGTGCAGAGATTTTATCCATGAATGTTTAAGGAAAGTACAGATGTGTACAACCATCAGGTTAGCGGCATCTGAAGAACACAAGTCTCCTCCTAACAATTTCAAGCAGTTTTGTTATTTAGCTTTTAATGCAGGAATGTATTTTATTTTGTTTTATCTCCTGGCATTTTCATTTTATTTAGCCGTTTTACTTACTGAGCTACGGATAAGGAAAAAATTATTAGCACGCCCCCCAATAAAATTCTTGTCAAATTTTCCCTAAGTGCTTTTTTAATAGAGAAATAGAGAAATTTTCAACATAGCATTTCTAAACATACTAGTTTTCTTTAGAAAGCATAGATTATTTAGATTTTCATCATAATAATAGATTTATTTTAGAGAAATTACCATGGTCACTATTATTAGGCCCCTGAAAAACTGAGCTTTTTATTGAGCCAACCACTGCTGTGCAATGATGTGCTTTTACTTTGTGGTGCTCAAACCTCGTAAATCAAGTTAAAACTGAGGGTCATTTTCCAAAGTACACACGGTGTAAAAACTTCAGCATGGGTTTGAGTATACAGAGGACTTCAAGGCTGAACCAGTATCTGCAAGGTGCTCAGGTCTTGTTGCTACAGAACCACCCATCTCCACTCCTGGAGAACACAGGAGTGGACCATCACCTCACTACATGGATTCTGGACTACCTCACCGACCGACCACAGTATGTGAGAACTCAGGGCTGTGTGTTGGACAGGGTCGTCTGCGGTACGGGTGCCCCACAGGGAACGGTTCTGGCTCCATTCCTCTTCACCATCTACACTGCAGACTTCTCCCACAAATCCATGCAGTGCTTCCTGGAGAATCAGTATCTTCTCTGACGACTCCGCAATAGTCGGCTTCATCACTGATGGGTGGAGCTGGTGGTAGACTTCCGCAGGCAGATACATCCTACACTGCAACCACTGAACATCCAAGGTATGGACATTGAGGCTGTGGACAGCTACAGATACCTTGGTGTTTATCTGAACAACAAACTGGACTGGACTCATAATTCAGATGCCCTCTACAGGAAAGCAAGTGCAATTTTCCCAATGTAACAAAGTATTTTATTCTACTGTATTTGTAAAGTATTTTATTCTATTTGTATAGTACTTATTCTATTGTATATAGTATTCTTTCTATTTTGTATAGTATGTTATTCTGTTTATCTTATTCTATTCTATTGTTTTTTTCTCTTTTTCTCTTTTTTTCTCTTAAAGAAGAGGAAGAGGCTTTCTCCTGGAAACCTTTCCAAACAGACCTTACTTGATCATTCTAGCTCTAGTTGTACTGTCACTGACTTTAAAAACCTAACAGGTCACACTAATATGATCAGTCCATCGAGTCGATTTTATTAATAGCCCCTGACTTCTACTAATGCTTAATTCTTATAGGAGCAGTAAGGGTACGATTAGTTTTTCACTGCTTCTGCATCACGGTGTGATATGTCATGTTTTATACTTCATCTGAGGTTGCATTTGCCAAATTTTAAGACATGCTAAGGACCAGATTGCATTCAGTGTCTTATAGCTGTTAATAACCCTGATTGGAGTGTTTGGTAGATTATCTCTCTCTAAGGTAAAAAATAAATAAATAAATAAATAAATCAGAGACCGGTCCTAACAAAGAACAAGCTCAAAGACCACAAATCAGCAGGGACAAAGAAATAACACAAAATATTCATGGCAAAAAAAGTGAAGAAATAGCGGGGACTTGATTGTTTTCACAATGTCAAACAGAACTGAAGTTAGGAAGCTTTATTTGAAGGTCATTTCTGTAACTCTAGATTTCAAAAAGGCAAATCACCTCTAAAAATACTTCCAGGAGGAAGAGATGGGGCATTATTTATCCACATGCCACAACCCGATGGGCAATGAATGACCTAAAGCGCAGAACACACAAACATCCACACGCACACACATCTAGTTAGATACAACTTATTTATACAAGTAATATGCAAAATTTTCAAAATGTATAAAAAGATCATATTTTGATGATTACCATTTATGGAAACTTTGACTTTGGTAACACCAGAGGGAAATAACCAACTCTCAGTCACTCCAGATCAGGTTTTCCCAAATGCAGGCCTCAGTTGTTGGATCGATGCCACTGATTAAAGATATTTTCATGATTGTCACATTTGAACTGCCAATGTGTGCTGACAGTTAGCTGCAATGTTAGCTGCTACTGGTGAACCTTAGATAGTGCTGCATAGCTACTTTACTGCTCATCTCACTTGCACGCCCCACTGGAATTTCTTTTTCTCCAGAAAACCTTTGTTAATATGTAAACTGCAATTACTTGTTGAGCTTTTACTGTTAATGTGTCTAGTTATCAACCCCAATCCCAACACTAACCTTAACTCTAATCCCAGGGAATCAGAATATTACATTTTTTTTTAGATTGTTCTCTTTTAAACAAATACAATAATGATTTTGACTGACACACATCAAGGACTATCAATTTATTTTGGACTAAAATTAGAGGTATGGTAAAATTAACACCCATAATGACTCAACTGAATTCAATTCAGTTTTATTTATATAGCACCAAATCACAACAACAGTCACCTGAAGGTGCTTTCAATTTTATGTAAAGACCCTACAGTAATAGATAAACATCAAAACACGATGAAAAATTCCTAATCTGAAATGATCTTACTGCCATCCTTTTACACGTCGAAGCTGACCGTGCTTTAGGAAGCTTTGTTGCTAATAATTATTAATGATTAGTTTTAAAAGATTAACAAATGGTCTTTACGGACAACCATATAGCCCAATTTTTCTTTTCCTTCTTACAGTGAAACATGTGTGAAAAATGTGGGAGATGGAGAGAGCTTTTGTTCCTCCGCATCTTCTTTTATTACACTTTTGTTTGTCTTGTATATTATTATGCATCTTCTAAGGGGAAATTCCTAGTATTGAGCTGTCCCCACGGTGTTACATGATGTGAGAGATAAACAAACTGTGCATTGTTGACAGAAGCCGGTTGGGTTACTGAACACTGGATCATGTATGGTAGAGAGCAGAAAGCCTGGCAAGAGGATAGTTTTTTTAACTGTCTTGTCAAGGTGCAGTGAACTTTCTCGCTCACAATAAGAAGACTTTTGCTATTTAAAATTGCATCTGGATTACAGTTTACTGGCAGATGTTTGTCGGTCCCTTTCTAAGCACCTCACATGACATTATGTGTCAGCTGCTGTTATAATTTTTTAATCTAATGTCTTTAATTTTTACAGTTAAAATACGTTCTTAGAAAACACCTGCATGCCCATTTATCCTGTTTGAACCTGGTGAGTTCACTGGTTAATGCTTGTATATACTTTACAGTAGATTGCCCTGATTTCTTCCATTTGTTTGCATAGACTGTTTACAATACAGCTGACAGTAAGTTCACACACAAGAACTGTAAGTTAGCAATTATTACAAGGAACGCATTATCCTTGTGATGACCACAACTGAGCTTATTTCCTTCTTTAACACAGGACTTTGCACTTTGCCGCTCAGTGTTTGCTTCTGTCAGCACTGCGGTGTGTGTGGTGTGTGTTTGCTTTTGTGTGATTAGAAATTATTAAGGTGAGCTCAGATGGCATCCAGTGTTTCTCTGTAAGTGAGAGGCTCTGTTCATCTGTGCCACAGGCGCTCTTCAGTAAACAAATCTCTGCCTCACTCATTAACAAAGTGAGGCAGGGGCTCCTGTGTGTGGCGCGAGTACACACTGAGCTAGCTGTTCGAGGTAAACAAACATTACTAACACCCAGAGTGTAAATATAAGAGATGGGCATTAATCATGGCTTTACTGACTGATTGTTTTTGAGTGTGTGATTGTGTGGGTGTTGGTGACTATGTGTATGGGTGTTTTTTGGCAGAACCTGTGTGCTTTAACTCAGTTTGCATCATCCTGTCTTTGTGAGTCGAATCCTTCGGCGAGATCTTGTCTTTCAGGTTTTCCTACACGCCCACACGCCAGCGCTTGGATATAAACACCCACTGGGCGTGGAAAATGCCTGACACATTTATAGAACATTTTTTCCTTTTACAGTCAGTCCACTGCTCTCTCTGCTAAAGGTGTGTGCTCAGTCCACCTGCTCCACCGAGAGCTGTCATCTCCGTGGAAAGCAACAACCATTACACTTTAAAACACACTCAGTAGACCCAGCATGGCGGAGGAATGTGTCTCCGAGGATTTAGACCTGAAAGAGATGGGTGAGGAGGAGCTGTGGGAGCTGATTAATGACAACCGCCATCGGATCTCGTTAGGAGTGCGACCATGCATCTTGATCCCATACTTGAGGCAGGCAAGGGTTCTCAACGAGATGGACGAGGACGAGATCCTTTCCTGCCACAACCTCACCAACCGCTGCATGAGAACGAGTGAGATTTTCATTGTTTTTAGGGATTTTAAAGTCAGTTAAAACTCTGTCCATGAGATGATACAGTAGACTGCTGAGTTAAACACTTAGAAAACTGAAGCAACAACTTATAAAATCATCATGTCACACTGAGCCTGACAGAGTTTCAGTGTATCTGTAAAAACAAAATTCTTCAGATTTAGAATTGTGATTATTTACATCGCTGCTGTTGCTTGATGACATTAACTCAAAGGTTCGTTGTGGAGTTTGGAATTCTCATTCGAATCTACTATTTCTAGGTCACATGCTAGATCTGCTGAGAACCCAGGGAAAGAATGGTGGTATGGCCTTGCTGGAGAGCTTAATGATCCACTACCCAGCCCTCTACACCCAGGTGACTGGACGCAAGCCCAGCACTGAGCCCTCAAGATTCAGTGGTGAGTGGCTCAAAGTCTTCATATGTCTTATGGATGTGCATATCTCTTTGGTCTGCTGACTGCAATTCTTGAACTCTCTTTCAGGCCTGATAAAATACTCAGAGCTGACTGAGTATCTGGTCAGAGCCGTCACAGGGATGCAGAAAGAGCTACAGGAGGCTCGTAGCGAGGTCAGCAAGATGAAAGCACACTGCGCCTCACTGGAGGCGGACATCAGTCAGATGATGGAGCAGGAGATGAAGTCCAGAACCCTTCGGACCGACAACGAACAGATCCAGAGACACCTGTGCTCTTTGCAACGTGAAGTCACCAAGCTGAAGGATGAGAAGTGTGACTTGTACATTCGCTACACAGCGGCGATCGAGGAGAAATCAGCTGTGAACGGGCGGCTCCACGAGCTAAACCTTCAGGTCAGCGGATGTCATTAGAGTCTGTTTTTCACTGCAGGAGACCTTCTGTCTGAGTCTCAAAGCTGTCATCCCTGGGGAAAATCCTCAAAAGGCTGATGTTAAAGAAGTGAAATCAAAGCTTTAAAGGGTTAGGCCGTGCCAAGGGAGGCTTTTGTTGTTTTGTGTTCACAGCCTGAAAAACAGTTGTATACTTTGCTGTGGTAAATGTTCTTCTGCTTGAGACTCAGACTCAAGTGATACCGCACAAGTAATCTGAGAAGCAGATATTTATTAAAAAGCCTTTGCTACATACAGGAGCTGTGGAGTTTAAATTACCAGGCAGAACAAATGAAAGGCAAAAGTGGGAAGTGTTCAGGATCTTTCCTTCTGTAACATGTTACACTTTCCTTTTTTTTAATGTTCTCTAATGATTCAGCCATCCACTCAAAATCAAAGTCCTTCTGTCTTCCCTACAGAAAGTGCTGCCATATTTATCCTCAAGCAAAGATAACAAGCGGGCTCCACATTTCTGATATGCTCCATTTGCTTTACACCCTCATAAATGCATTCATCTTTTTTTTTCTTTAAACTTTTAATCTTAGATTTGACCTGGGCACAACAAAAGCTCTAAACTGCACATATGCAGTGTTGTAAAGGTACTTCAGTATCTACAGTTGTTCCTCCCACAAGTCTGGATATCTGGGATAAGTATAGCACTAAATTGCTGCTGTTTTTGTGTGAGGCAGTATGTAGGCACGATCCACTCAGGAGTGAGAGGTCATTTTGAATGTGGTCATAAAAGTCTTATTTTTTATCTGAGTAATTAAAATTAAAATTATTATTTCTATTATATTAAACACAAGCATTGTTTCCAAGTTGATTTGTGTTTAGTATGAGCATGGAGCTGGGAAAGGGAACATTTTCTATGACAGTAAATGTTCATGTTTGAAAAGGCTTTTGTTTAAAAAACAACTCTATTAATTTATTAAGAGTTTAACACAACTCATCTACTTTATCCTGACTCTGTGGTTGGTTTGGTCAGGACTAACCTCAACCGGACTAACCTTGCGGCAGATGGCCGCCCCTCCCTGAGCCTGGTTCTGCCGGAGGTTTCTTCCTGTTAAAAGGGAGTTTTTCCTTCCCACTGTGGCCAAAGTGCTTGCCCATAGGGGGGTCATAGGATTGTTGGGGTTTTCTCTGTATGTATTATTGTAGGGTCTACCTTACAATATAAAGCGCCTTGAGTCAACTGTTGTTGTGATTTGGCGCTGTATAAATAAAATTTAATTTAATTGATGGGTAAAAGAAAACTTGGTGAGAGGGGACCCTGAAAAGAGTCCTGTTTACTTGACTTCAAATCATCAGAACTGTTTTGTCAAAGTCATCTCACCTCTGTTGTTTTCCAGCTGGTCAAAGTCATTTGATGAAGAGACCATATTTTTCCCTTATTATAATCTCTCTGTCATTGAATCTAAAATCCTTGTCCTCACATACAAGGTCTTGAAAAATCAGGGTATTTAAAAGTAGAATAGGAGGCAAAGCTGGCAGCACTCAGGCCAGGAGGCGTCTCTCCTGTGAATCCAGTTCCAAGTGTGGATTTCTCTCTACTTTTAAGATTAGGCTTAAAAGGTTCATTTTTGAAAAAGCTTCTAGTTAGGGCTTTATCAGATGACCGTGAACCCTCCCTTAGTTCTGCTGCTGTGGGCTTCCTATGATGCCCTGAGCTTTTCTTTTCCATTAACTGCTTTTCTCTCTCCTTGTTTTCACACAACATTATTGCGTTTAGTTTCTAGTAAACTCTGAACCTGGTTCCTTCCCACTGCCACCAAGTGCTCACTCATAGGAGGGTCATCTAATTGCTGAATTTAATTTAATTGGCTCCAGTGTCTCAGATTTGCTGATTTACCAGTACTCTTATTTTTCCCTTAACACAGACGCTAAAAACATAAAACACCTATTTAGATGTACAGTGTCTCAAGTCTTGTTTTTCTTGTGTGGTGGCAGGTGTATCAGCTGCAGACTGAGCTGCAAAATGCCCAAGCAGAGAATGAATTCCAGAGGCGGCGGTCACTCAAGTCTGTTTGTCCTGAAGCACCACAGCTGCAAGAGGAAGTCAGGAGCCTGCGCTGCCAGCTGGCGAAGGCAGAAAAACTAGACCCTGTGAGGGCAATTGTTCTTTTTTTGTTTTTCATTTAGACCATTTTTTCACTTGTCTTCTTTAGAAGGTGAAATCTTATTTGCTGTTCCTGTTGCATCAGGCTCGTCAGGACATCCTGGCCCAAGACCTGGCGGAGGCCATAGACAGTCAGGTGGAGCTTGCAGAGCAGCTCCGATCATACAGGGAGGAGAACGAACAGTTGCTCAGAGACAAAAAAGAGGTGTGTGTGTGTTTGTCGGGTTTTTTTTTTTTCTTCAGTGGTAACAGTAACTGGACCAGGAAATGTCACACAAATTCAACTAGTTATCTCGAGTGGAAAGTGACCTTTTCAGACTCCCACTTCCACTCAGCACCATGATGGGCAAAAGTATGGAGCCACTATTGGGAGATGGTGCAATTTGTTAGAGTTATTGTAACCTAACACTAATATAAATAAACCATGTTAAACAAACCATGAAACCATGAATACCACATTCTTCTTTATATAATAATTGACTTTCTAATGTAACATAGGCTTAAAATTGAAGCTAAATTGTCAAAATATGCGTGTATTTGTCAGCTCTTGGATCAGAACGAGTCTCTGAGCCTCCAGGTGCAGCAGCTGACTCTGGACTGCAAAATGCACCAGCAGAAGAGCACTGTGATCCAGAACCAGATGAAAGCGCTCCAGGCCGAGAGAGACCAGGTTAGGAAGTGGTAACCGTGCCTCTAATCAATCTGTCCTGGCTTTGATAAAAAAATTCATTCACATTTTCAAGCTGCATTTTTGGGTTTTGCTCCCGTTCATTGTCATGTTGTTTCAGTGCGTTCAGCGTCAGATATTACACCGTTCTTCTGTAATTATCTGTTGCGTGTGTAGGTGTGTGTTTATGTCTCTTTGATAAAGGACACAGTGTACGCCCCTCTCTACTATAAATAATACTTTGTTTTTTAGATGAGCAGCATTCTGTTTTTTTCTAACATGTATGTTTTTACCTTCACATGTGACCGTCGTGAAGAAATGACTCACTATGTATTTAACATCAGTTGTCATTCAGTTGAACCCTTTCCTCCGAAAACAATGAAATGAAAAATTCTACCACACCCTAAAAACTGTCAGATTGCATTTAACAGCATTTAACTGCTCCACTGAAGCAGAGGAATTAGATTGTCTCGAGTGCGATGGGTCATACTTATTAACTGGAGTGTGACGCACACACAAGCTGCAGGAATGCAGGTTTTGGAATTCCATAGCACAGAATAATTAAGATCGAGACATTACCTTCAATTATATAACTACGTCTATATACATAATATATTCAGACACTAGTACAGTACTCAAAAGTTTGGCTTCACTTGTTTTTTAAAGAAAAACTTTAAATAGCCTTTTTTTTTTTTATTTAATTTGCTGCACTCCAGCTTTTATCTAAGCTGACATAATTAGACAATAGCTTTCCTAATAATGAGTTAGCCCTTTAACAAGAGAAACCTCTGTTAGGGAACTCAGTGTGCCAATGTAACATCAAAGAGATGCTTGATATCTTATATTTCATTAAAAACTATAAATAATTTAATATAATTACATTAGTCATTCATTTAAAACTGATCAAGTTGATGTCATAAAGAACATTTCTAAGAGTTGGATTTTGGTATTTATATGCAAATGAGTTTTTTTCAAGTGAGAGATGTGTTACTCACGATGACCTAATAATACAGTACTTCTATTTTTAAGTTTCCATCGGGTGTTTTTCCAGAGGTGTGTTTACCAAAAGGTGTTGAAAAAAAGATCACTGTCTGCTGTTGACACCGCTTTGACAATCAACTGCATACCACACCCCTGTATCCAAGCCAGCATGTACTCTAATATCTCAGCAAACAGTCCTCGAGGACACGTGCAAGTTATGGTGATATGTTACAGGTGGTGCATGACGGGGTTTTTTTAGTTGTGGTTGTCACTGCATTGTGTTTTTTACATGAGGCCTAAACTTGGCTCAGTTGTGTCTGTGTGCTCAACTAAGAATCAAAGTAGTTTCATGCGTAGTCAGTTCTGTGCAAGCTAAACGGTCTTAAGTGAATGTCAATCATTCATGTGCTTCTAGGCTTATCAGTCCAGGGATGAGGCCCAGGCCATGATCGCCCGTGTCCTGGCTGAGAAGGACACCCTGAGGTGCCAGCTGGTGGAGCTACAGGAGAAGGTGTTCAGCTTACGGACCAAGCGCAGCTCTACAGAACTGCACCAGAGCTCCGAAGTAATTTTTTTAAACACACGTGTACTCACATATGCATAACACTTAGAGGAAAAAATGCTATTATTGACTGGCTTCATGTGTACCTTTAAGGAGACTGAGGGTGGCTGGGACAGTCCGAGTTCCAGCAGTGATGAATGCCCCGTATCACCTCGACGCAGACTCTGCCGCATGGATGCAATTAATCCATCAATGGTTTCCTGCAATTCGGAGGTGTGTGAGTGTGTTCTTTTTTTTCCCACATGTAATAATATAATCACGTATTTTAAATCTGACGTTTTTGTACTGTTAATACAGGTACAGACAGGTCAAAATGCACTAGAAGAAAAGACAAGGATTAGGGTCAACTTGTAGAAGTTAGATGAGGTGGAGGCGGGGCTGGCTGGCTGATGTCTGGAGTGGCTGAGGGGTTTTTGCGGTGTAGACTGACAAAAAGGCAAAAAGAAAAGAGTCCAGACAAAAAACAACAAGAGAAACTAGGGCTTATTGTCTAGCGGCCTGATGAACACTGTGGCCACTTTGGTAGACTCAGCAATGTAGTGATGAAATCTACAGCTGCCAAGCTGGATAGACAAAGAGTAGGTGTGGCCGGTCCTGTAAACAGTAAGAGTGACTAAAGAGTCACACCCGAGCACACCAACACAAATCCCTCTTTTCCTCCACTCACTACCAGCAGAGGGTGGTTAGGTTAATTTCTACAATGGACAAAATCTGTAGGATGCACCTTCCAGTCGCTGTTAGTGCTTCCAACAGTGCACCCAATAGTTTTATAGTGGAAACTGTTCGCCATGAGTAAAAGTTATTTATTTATGGCATTCAACTGCATGGAACCAATACTAAATTGGGTGCTGGCACATTGTCAGTGGGAAAAAAGGTGAGATGGAGACAAGACCAGGCACTAGTGACAACCACCAGTGTTCAAATACCAACTTGTGTAATCAAAGCCTGATAGCACTGCTCTTGAGATTAATAATGAAAAACCCAGACATATCAGTTAACCACGGTGCACAGCGTGGCATGTTCCTGCTTTCCCATTCAAATTATAAACTTGTGACATGCTGTCACTTTTCTTGCAGTCATGATTTTATGTTCTGTGTCTGTGTGTGCCATGTATATTGGCTTGTGTGTGTAGTGTGAAGATGGTGCTACGTGTAGCATGCGATCCCGAAACGCTGAGCCTCCCAGTCCAGACTCTCTCCGCCGAAGGAAGGAAATTCTGTATGCAGAGAGCAGGTATGTCTGTGTTTCCTAGTAGTGCATTTCAAAATCTCATCATTTCTCACTGAAACGATGAGATTTGGGGAAACATTTCACCAGGAAGGATGAATGAGCAGGGTTGCTGACCTCTGCATTCCTTTCTGTGTGTTTAGAGTTTCAGGTTGATTATTGATTTACAGCAGTAAAAGAAAGACAGAAGAAAAGTGCGATCGAGAGCTAATTAAAGAACACAAATTTGCTAAGGAGCCACAGAAGTTCCATTGAAATCACAGATTGTGTAGACTTTATATACCTGTCTCAGTGTTTCGCTGTAGTCACTGTAGCAACTCACCAAACCAGTCTGTGTTACAGCATTTTGTAGATGTTATCTCCATTTGTTATACACTTAAACTCAGTGTAAAATGCATACCTTCATTATTGTGTACATCCATATTTGTTGTATCTGATAAGGGCGCTTGTCTGTATTTTTTTTCTTGTAGCTCAGAGGCAGCAGAGACTGAAAGTCTGTTGGACGACTTTGTGTTGCTCCCCAGCGGTGTGTATAGCAAGCACAATTTTTTTAATTACTGCATATGTGTTCAGAAATACTAGAAAGAGACCATATTTCTCCTATATTAGCCTTTCCTCTTCCTCTCACCCACAGCTGCCCCCTCCTAAGCCTGGTTCTGCCAGACTTTTCTTCCTGTTAAAAAGGAGTTTTTCTTTGCCACTGTCACCACGTGCTTTCTCTTGGTGAAAACACCAATGATCACCTGATCATTGGTGTTCTCTGTCTATTATTGTAGTATGTTCTTTACCTTAAAACATAAAGCATGATGGGACTCTCATTGTGATTTGGTGCTATATAAACTGAACTGAATTGAATTGAATTGAACACGTAGTGTTTAGCTGTTGT
>VUQG01030356.1:0-12119 GCA_015106755.1 Etia nguti | reverse complement strand
ACGTAGTGTTTAGCTGTTGTTTGAGGGGAGTTTCATTAGCTTTTGCCCCCCTGTTGTGTCTTTGCCAACGTAGAGTGACACATTAACCCTGACACATTATTTCCTGGGAAACAACCCTGATGTGCAATCATTAATCATTCTCTCTTTTTTTCAGTGGTGAACGAGGGCATGCAGACATTCAGGCTTTCCTCTCGTAGCAGCTCCAGCTCTCACAGGTGAGACAGGGACATGAATTCTTGAATAGAATTCGATGCTACTCGACCCAAAGGGTATGGATACTTTTAAGGCCAATCATAAATCTAATGCAGGTTATTAATCCCAAAAGAAGGACATACGGGACATTATTGATCACTAGCTGGTGAAGTGAAAACAACACTCCTATATTAAAGCCATTTACTTAGTTGGATTTTATAATAAAACTGTGATGTAAGTTGTACTGTACTAAAGAAAGTGTGTTTTTGGGTGCGATATGCAACAGTGGCTTATGTTAAAGTGCTGACTTCCCCCTTTTAAAAGAATACACCACCAGTTGAGAATTTTACTCCACAATAAAAACATCCTCAGTGTCTCAGATCACGTTCTTCCCCATTTACACTGTGCTCTACAAATAACTGGATGGTGTACTCAAAGTAGTCATAAACATTAGTGTGGACGGCTGTAGCAAAATCAGTCTAGGAGAGCAGGTCTGCTTTCTATTAATCCCCAGTGTGAAGGAAATAGTTGTAATTCAGCCAAGTGCTTGGGCCGATAGCACCATTCCACATTTATTCTATAAAACATGAGAAAACTGATAACGCAAGCTGACAGATTTTTGTCTATTAAGTGTAAAGGTGATATGTAAAATTCAGCTTAGTTCACATACACTGTACTGAATAAGCTCAGAGCAGTACTAAAATGCTTAATACAGCTTAAGAAGGATTCCCTGTTCAGTATGTATCACTTTTTCTTTTCATAAAAACTAGCTATGGTTTCATGATCAGTAATTGCTGAAGCCCTTAATAACTTCCCTAATTTTCTATCGTCAGCCTGTCAAGAACCTCAGTCCCTCCCTTCCTGATGCGTTCTCGTCCAAAAGCGATGCGTGTCAGTGGCAGAGTTCTCAGCATCTCCTTCCAGGGGGAGGCGCTGCTCAGCCAGCTGGCAGTAGTGGGCGGCAATAAGACGGGAGTGTTTGTGCATCAGGTGACTGAAGGCAGTGCAGCTCACACTGTTGGCATCAGCCCCGGGGCTCAGATAGTGGAGGTAGGTGCAAATGTGTGTGTAAAAGCAGTTTTTCTCCTTATCACCTGTTGTGAAGGTGAGTCTCACGGCGCTGTTGGTCTGCAGGTGAAGTACGAGAAGAATCAGAAGGCTCTGAGGATGGTGCTGGAAGATTCCACTTTAGAGGAAGCCATGTGGGCTCTTGGCCAGGTTGCAGGCATCTGTCATCTCTCCCTCCGCCCCAAACAAGATGGTAGGACATACTTCTTGTACTGATTCATCGAGATCTTACACATGAACTGCGTCAGATTGCCATAGTAACTTACACCATAACGGGAACACCGTTTTACTGTAACCCTGCATCGCAGCCTTCTATGGAGCTTGGCCTGGGTCCTGAGAAATGTAACTACATGTAGGGTCAGTGCATACCACAACCACTTAAAGGTATAGGGATAAAAAGAGTTTCCAGTTGCTACATAAGTTAGGACGTAAACTTCCCGCAAAGTCTAAATCAAGTTTTAGTCTCATCATAAATCACTTATATGCCATTTTAGTGGAGATGTTAGATCTCACTCTATGACGTGTCTGCAGTGTTGAAGCCAAATTGTTCTCTGTTATTATTAACTTACTGAAGCTGTAAACATGCCCATAAACACGAGTATTGGCAGTACCATATTGTACTTTGTGTTTGTTTTTACACGTATAGCTGCAAAATAAGACTTTATGGTTACAGCTGACTTAAGGAAGGAGGCTGCTTTGGTTGACATTAAAAGAATACCTGGGCTGTGACATGAGACATCTCCTCATGAGGAAGTAGAAACTGGATATGATGAACCTGCTGTATTCATGAGAGTGTTTTTGTTTTGCGTCAAGCAAAGAATTCAGCTCTGAAACCGTATCATTTGGAAAGGTATACCACATTTTTTGGCATGTATCCAAAGACAGAACATAATAAAACAGCAGGCCCTGTATGGTTGACATAATAAAATGATTGTTTGTTTGTTATTCCCTCTCCTTCATGCGTTGCATTATGGCAGTTCTGCACCACTGGGATGAAATGTAGAGGATGTACAGCAACTGACAT
This sequence comes from Etia nguti, assembly GCA_015106755.1. Lineage (NCBI taxonomy): Eukaryota > Metazoa > Chordata > Actinopteri > Cichliformes > Cichlidae > Etia > Etia nguti. The sequence continues at coordinate 9,835 of VUQG01030356.1, read as the reverse complement.
CAGTTCTGAATATCATCCACATGGTATGTACTGCACAGTGTCAGTCCGGTGGTTTAATGTCCTCTTCTGTCTGCTCAGACTATGAGGCGCTGCTGCAACAGCTACAGAGCAGTGAGACATCGTCAGGAGACTCCTTCTACGTACGTGTCAACATGTCCCTCCCTGCCGGCCCTGGAGGAACCCTGGCTGTGTCCTGTAACGACATCCTGCATGTGACGAACACGCGACCCGCCGGCACTGAGGACTCGTGGCACGCCAGTCACGTTCACCCGTGTCAGCTGCTGGACCTGCAGAGTGGAACTGTGCCCAATTATTACAGGTTGGTGCACTGATGAATGAAAAGTTCAGGTTCACAAAAGGCAACTGTGCACTCTTCAGATTATTTGAAAATGGAGTCAAATCACTACTCACTGATTTCTTGATGTCACAGGGCACAGCGGCTTTTGATTCGAGCTATTGAGGACATGAGCTTTCAAGCAAAGAAGTCTGAAAAGGTAAGAATAACCTAAAGCGTTTGTTTTAGATTCTGTTGCTTTGTTTAGTTCTTTTTTTCACAAATTACATCTTTCCTCTAAGTATTTCCTGGGAATATTCTTCTGCTTCATTAGGGTGAACGTGTGATGACCCAGAATACGCAGAAGACAGTGAGGATTGTCAGCACTGGGCGCCAGGGCAGGAACCCACTGTGGGTCAGCGTGGAGGAGGAGAAGAGCACGAGTGCAGAATCAGGTACAGTAATCCCAGTGGTCACAAAAGAGCAAAATTCCTCAGGGTCATATATTCTACAAACAGCCAGTGAATCTCAGCATTAACGGCACTCTAAACCCTGACAGCACAGCATCTTTTTCCAGTTCAAGGCACTCTCAGCTGAACACAGCTACCTTCTCTCTCACTGAGCCAAAATCAAGAAAAGCCAGAACTTATAATGCCAACACTTTCATTAATGACAGGAGAATAATACTTACTTAGCAGTTTTATTTTATTTAGTGCTGAGCTACAAATTACAGGCGATGATAAAATTACTTCCTAATATAAGATAGCTGTACCTCATCTACTAAACATCTAAAACGGTCTTGTAATTTTAAAAGGACCTCCAGATTGTGTAGAAGTTTGAAGCGTCAAACGACAGGACACAACTTTGGGTACACACTGCTGTTAAAAAAGGCCGATGATGGTGAAGATAAATTGCCTGTTAGATTTAAGTTTAGGTAAGCATTTTACATTTAGCTGTGACTTTTATTCCTAGGTGGTAAGAGGCTTGGGAATGCAATGTCACTGAATGTCCTCAAAAAAAGATTTATGGAATTATTAGTGAGATATAAAAACTTGCACTGTCTATTCTTTCTGCTGTAGATGCAACATCTGCACCCAAAAGTTGTGTAACTCTCATGCCCTACACCCTGGTCACGCCACACTATCCGCCCGTCTGCAGGCCTGTCCTGCTGCTGCCCTCGGTGCTGGGACGCATCCTGGACAAGAAGCTGGCCAGCTGGCAGGGCTTTCAGCTCTGTGAGCCTGGTAAGAAATGCTGTGTTGGTATAAGCTGACATGAAATCTTATGTGAATCTCAGCTACAGAATAAACAGCTGAAGACAAATTGTTAGATAAGCAGGAGGGACACTGTTCCCTGAGCAGTGTTTTATTGGTGAGATTGCTCATACTCCTCCTACTCTATTTCCGATTTCATGCTGTAATGGAAGCTTAGTAAATAACCCGTCTCATACTGTACAATGAGATGGGTTTGTCTGTTACTGTAAACCAGGAAGGAAATAAATATCAATAAAAGAAGGACAGCAACCATCATTACAGCAACATAGGCAAAGAATATTTAGAGGAAATAACAGGCTACACTAAAAGGAAATCAAATAATGTGTGTTTCCAATAATACACAGCATTATCTTGTGTGTTATAATCTCTTCCCTCTCTGCTTCAGAGGTGCTGAGCTCCAGTGAGCATGCAGCCCAGCTTCAGAGGTCTGAGATCCTGGAGGAGGTTGAGCAGGGCGGGAGCCGCTGCTACACCCTGCAGAGTGTTGAGAAGGTCATGAAGAAGGTCAGAACAGAGAAGGAAACTGTGGTCAACAAACTGTGTGCAATGCTATAGAGATGACAGATGGCCAGTTGAGCCACAACTTTTGTACAAATATTAATGAGATGTATGTTGTAAACATTACATTTTGGTTATCTGATGACTTTAGCACCATCATCAGGTCTAAACCAGTATTTTACTTTATCACAGTGCCAGAGATTCTTTCAAATGTATTTCATGTAACAGCACTGCGCTTAAATCACACTTAAACTATTTCTTCTTTATTTCTACATAACCTGCAGGGCATCCACTGCGTGCTGCCATTAGGACTCGACTGCGAGCGCTCTGAGATCTTCCCCATCATCATCTTCATTGGCCAGTCTGCACGTAGCGCGCGTAAACTGAGGTAGATTCGTCTCCTCCATCTCACACAATGCTGCCTCATGCCTCTGATATTACATTTCTGTTCTGACCGTAAGCAGCGAGAGAATGTGAGCTTGGGCGAAAATAATGAGTAAACATTTTTCAAGGAGAATCTTCTCTGTTGTTCCGATTAGACTCCATGGCACACAGATTCATTCATAAATATCTTAGAGTTGTAATTTAACTTTATATTTTCAGACAAGTAAAACAAAATGAAAAAGTAACTGATGTATTCATGTATAGTTTTATGGTAAAATCATTTTTTTTAAAAACTAAATTTCACCTTTATTAGTGCAGCAATAGTAGAGACAGGAAATTTAGCCTTGTGGCATACGGTCACCTGCTCAACCACTGAGCTCAGCTGGCTCCCAGTATTGTTTTTATTGTTGAATAAAGAGCCCAGGCCAGTTGTGCAGTTATGCCTACTAAGTTAAAAGATTTACTCATACTTACAGATCAGTTACTTCGACTGTATGTACAAAAAATATAAGCTAGTCTAAGATTTTCCTTCCTATTCTAAGTGAGCGACATTTAGAAAAATAAATAAGTGTATTATATTGACCCCAGTTGTAGGTGTAAAGAAATGTATTAATATTACTTCATGTAAACACAAAAGTTCATAAAAGCAGGAGGTTATAGTTTATTTATCTAACTTTTACGTTAGGTCAAAGCTGCACCGTCACAGTCAGACGGAGGAGCAGCTGCTGGCGTGTTCGAGGAGCGAGGAGCCGCTGCTGGACAAGCTGCCGTGTCTGTATCACAGCGTGGATCCAGAATCCTGGTGCGACCAGACCTCCCTGCTGACCAGCCTGCGCACCATCATCTGGGAGGAGCAGAAGAAGATCGTGTGGGTGGAGCCTGACCTGTGGTAGGGCAAAAAAAAGGCAAAAGAAGAAATCTCAGAACGTTTATGTAAATAATGTAAATTTCTTTAAGGGCCTTTGTTTACTGGATCATTAAAAAACACATTAATATTAATAGGATAAATAAGCTTTACAATAAGAGTTTTTGTAAACATGAGTATGTATCTGTGATACTTTATGAGTAACTGGAGGACCATTTAGTGTGCATGTAGCTGCATTACTTACTGAGAAACATGTTCTACGCTGCACGTTGCCTCCTTTTTTGACTTATTTGTTTAAAACAAACATGTGTAGTGTCCTCTAAAGACACAGGTTTTGTCATTAAATACACTGCATTCGCTTGTATTTACTGTATCTGTACAAAATGTTGTAGATCATTTTCCATTTTCCATGTTTTGTTCCTTACATGCTGTGTTTTGTAAGTCACACCCTTAATTTAGAATAAAAATAATAATAATCTGAGCTGTTGTGTCACATGGGGATTCAAAAGGAGATTTCATTTAAGATGGTGCATTCTTTGGTGCGAGTGTGAAATGAAGTGCTGTAAGTACAGATGAGTGAATGTGGTTTGTGGTGTAAAACATACGGGACAGAGCACGTCCGGCACTATGAACACATTTACAGTTTTGGTTTTGTTTTTTAAATTAAGCACAGCTGCAGAGCATCATGTGATTGGTTTAGCTTGTCACAAACAGCCTGTTCCTTTAATTTTTTGAGCAGTGTATTACCTGTGTTAGCAGTGAATCTAAACAATGTCAAAGGACATTGCTGACTTGTAGAGGAGCAAAAGTGTTAATGACTCGAAACTCGCGAAGAAAAGTCTCTCCAGGTGTGGATCTTCAGAGAATATCAGCGCAAAATAAATCCTCATGCAAATATCGAAAAGAGGAAGGAAAAACACAAGAAGAAACTTTAAGACTTCTGCACAATAATCAGTTTCTATGGAGCAGATGTAAAGAAGTCTTATTCCTTGTGTCCCTAAAGCCCCTCACTGCTGCCACACTGTTTGTCATAGAAACACCGTTCAGACTCTGAAATTTTAATTTAGATTGGTCCACTTGTCTAAGAGGAGATGGGGAACGTATAAACATGCATACATAGACACACTATCATTATAGTACGATTATTGTTATTATTAGTGAGCAGTATATTTAAATGTTCATTGGTCACATTCATTAATCAAATGAAAGCTTTTTCAAGCAGAGACACCCATTTATAGATTCAAATGTGAGAAATGCTGCCTGCCTATAACCTTGTATTTAATGATGTAATGGAAACAAGGACAACAAACCAGATTTAAACTTGACAAGTTTATTGTCATTTAGATTTCAAGAAAATGAAATTAAAAAAAATAAAAAAAATGTGTGAACTGTGCTTTGTTTACCGTCGTTTTCCTTAACCCATTCTTTGAAAGACTGAAAACTTTGGGATGTGAGGAGAACATATGCTCCAGATTCCAGTCTTATCATATTTTTTTGGAATGTAATTCAGAAAATGTTTTCCACTGGTGACAGGTCTGACTCTGACACTGTGACCCGGTCATATGCCAGTCCAGCACAGGACCAGCACAGACACACAACCTCTCATTCCACTCTCACATTCATACCGCGGGTGAAGAATCGCCAGTGAACCCGAAGGATGATGTTGGACTGTGGGAGGAAACCGGAGCTGGGCAGGTAGCGCTCCAGGCGCTAAAATCGAAGAACAAATATAGAAATGATTAACCGCAATTATTGTATAAAGTTGAAAAATTAGACGGAAATTCTGCTTTCATAAGAACATATTTATAATTATCCATTTTATATGCAGACATTAGAGGACGCAGACAGTCATAGTTTTCAGACGGACGGACTCATCTATTCTCTACAGCCTTAATCAACCCCACTGCTTTTAGTTGTGACGAGGCTTGCTGTTTACGCTTCAGTGGCAGGCAGTCAGCAATAAGGTGACCCTTTAATAAAAGTATTCACGATCATCACGTGGAGGTGAGGCTGGTCTCACCGGCGCATTAAGTGGTTTTGTCTGGACTCGAGGTAGGGACAGACACGTTTTTATGTGTCAACACAAACTCATCAGCTAACAGCTGCTTTCTACATTACGTCACCGATGCTTAAAATCCCCCAATAGCATTTACTCACGAGGAGACTCACACTCATCATTAAGTCTCTAATTAATGACGTGAGCTGCAAAGCAGGGCTAGGTGAGGTGTTTTCACATGTTGGTGCCATACTCTGAGCCCTTCAGGCAGCTGTTAATAAACGCTTATTAGTGCATCCGATAGCAAAGACACTATCCTTCATTTCGGTTAAACTTCAACTCGAAGACGTTCAAACGATGCCCGGAAAGCAAAGGACCGCAGTACTGTCAGGTGGGCGTGTCCCTGACATTACATGAAAACTAAATTATCCAAGACAGAAAAACTGTACGTGAAGTCAGACTACCCGAAGGATGGTAATTATTTAGTGCAGCTGTGACAAAAACCTTACATTGGGCAGTAGTCTAATTTCTTGATGAGAACCTTTTTTTTGATGTGTAAAACATGTCTGCCCACTAACATCTAACTGTCTTTTCTTTCTAGATTCCATTAGATGAAACTAGTGAACCGAGGTGGAGTAATCTCAAAGTGCCTCTGTTCAGTTTTAGATACATTGAAGAACGCCTCAGAAACTATTTAGACGATTTCTCGTATCAGTAAGTCACAAGTTTAAAGTCATCAAGAAAATTATCACCATATACAGACATATTTACTGGTTAAAGGTTTGTTTTGCTCAACCATTCTCAATGTTTTTCTTTCAGACAGTGGATGGCATTAGCCAGTGATGACATCACCTCAGATGTCATTGATCCGCTGACCAACATGTGCCAAGCACTCATAGTGCATGTTAGCACCTTAGAGTTTCAAGACATAGAACCACAGGTTTCATGCTGCCCACATATTCATGATCCCGGAGACAAAGAAAGCACCCCTGACTGGGAAATCTAAAGCTTCCTGAATTAAACAATTTCATTCATTCTTAATTTCTTCTTCTTAAATATTTTACATTAGGTGGTTCATCAGGTAATCCTGGTGACGGAGGAGGTTTTTTTTCAGAGTTTGAAGAACAACAGAAATGCTTCGTATTGAGTCTTAGAATAGTGTACATCATGTGTCAAGTCATCTATGTGATTTATTTTAATGAAGCCTGTAGATTTTGACAAAATAGTGATACTGTGGGAAAATGACTGAATACCTGACTAAATTCTCTTTTCTCTCTTTTCAGGATGAATGCTGAACCTCTGCTTGATGGGTGCAGTTACTGCAGGGTGACAGAGGATAATATTCAGGCCAGCCTTGCAAAAATCTTTCATGAATGTTTCGGTCGGGTCTTGCGTGTTGCTCAATCGCGGTCTTGTGACTCAGACATACTAGTGACTTTATTTTCAGTAGAGATTGCAAATAACGTAAACGCAGCCCTGAGTTGTATCACAGGGTTCACTTCCTTGCAATCACATGAATCCACATCCTCATCAAATTTTATTGAGATAGTTTATAATGTAGTCAACATTTTAAAAGTCTGCGCAAGGGCCTTTATTCCCCCTTCTGTAAATAATCTGAGTAGCAGCTGCAGCAGTGTTAAATTGCCAGACTTTGAGGAAGACAATGATTTTAAACCAGACCCTGTAGTGACCCTGAAAAATATACAGATTCCAGCTTGTGTAGGTAAGTCGACATCAGAAAGTAGTGATGCCCCGCAATGTTCGTCTGGGATTACCCTTTTTCATCTTCCTAAACCTACAGGTAACGATAGGTTTCTCATTTTGTGTCTTGCAAGATTAGTTGCTCACATTTCTAAGAAAACACATAAATCTGCTTTAAAGTTAAATTTTCAGCAGATAGCGGCTGATATAAGAGAGAGAATTGGGGAAGACTTGACTTCTCTAAAATCTGTAAAAAACTTGCAGATCATAATGTACAAAGACCGGCATCGCAAATTTGGATCCAAATTTGTGCTTCAAATTGTAATGGAAAAGAATGATGTGATTTTTGTGGCAGCCATTGTGGAGACATTTAAAGCAGAGTTTAAAAAAAATCAGGCAGCTCCAATAACGTGCTGAGAATTTTCAAAAGGAACAAAAATGTTGCTCCAGCCCGTGAGAACAAAACACAAGAATCTGGCAGTGACGAAAATGTAAAAAATGGATCCACAGATTCACAGGAAGACAGGCCGAGAAACTGTATCATTAGGCCCTTCTCTTCTTTTTTTAGTAGTTTGAGGTGGGTATTCTGTTGCTGCATAAGCATTGAATCAGAAACAGAATAATTATCTTCATAATTACTTGATACATACTCAATCATGCAGGTAAGTCAATCTCAAAAGGTGGATTCTGAATCCACCTTTTGAGGTAGCTACATAATTGTACATAAGTTACAATCCTCTTTTCAAAAAAATTTGCAACGGTTTCAGCTGTTTGTAAGTCATTTAACACAGGTTACGGCAGAAGACCTCTCCTCATTGAGCCTGCTTCTGCCGGAGGTTTCTTCCTGTTAAAAGGGATTTTTTCCTTCCCACCGTCGCTTAGTGCTTGATCAGAGGAGGTGGTCTGATTGTCAGGGTTTTTTTCCCAAACTGCAGGGTCTTTGCCTTGCAGTATTGATTAGACAGTCAGACCACAGGACAGGTTTTAAAATCTGACTCTGTCCACCACATACTGATTTTGAATAACTCTTTTTGTAAAGAGGGTTGTAAAAGGAGCATGACAGCTCTGTTGGGCCTCTCACAGTGCAAACACATGCACTTTCATAGGACACTCTAAATTGCTTACATAATTTGCTTCCTAATTTGAAAATAAAATTTTCATTATCAGAAAATGAAACAAATGTGTGTTTGTCTTGTTAAAGATAAATGTGTATAATTGTTTGTAGTAAATCTAATTAATCACAATGTAGAAACAAACCATCATTTCACCTTTTAGTTTATAGGTGTGGTCAAAAATGTATATACATACTGGTTCATCCAGTGCTTTTTTTTATGCTTGAAAGATTCATAGATCAGTGTGAAGTGGCTTAACACACAAAAAACATTCCTCTGAAAATGCTGAACTGAAAATCAGTGAAAAGCAGCCAATTTCCAAAGAAGAACTTTGAAAGACCTTCAAAAAGATGGAGAAATATTGCTCAAGAACACTTTAAAAAAGACAAGAAAGTCTGGCTCCTTAGAAAAAATAAGAGGGGTGACAAGACTTTTGCACAGTACTGTACATCTCAGACTTTAAAGACCTCAGTTAGCATGTTAAATGTCAAAGTTTTTGACATCATAATAAGAATTAAATTTTAAAAAATTGCATTTCATTTTTAGAAATTGAATAAATTGTACAATATATCACAGAAATATAATACACAGAGTGTAAAAATTCAATATTTTCAAACTGCCAAACTAAGTTAGAAAACATTTCCTTTATTACTAGTCTATCCAAACATTATTTCTTAACACAATTTTAACCTAACAGTGATAATCGTCAGACAAACCCCACACCTCAGCATAATACCATTCATCAGAAATGCAAACACCCAGTGAACATTGTATCTCCACATACTGACTTTAAACTAACTATACATGAGGCACCCTTGTTTTTTTTTCATACTTTCCTACATGTATCTTGGGTTAGGTCTGCAGATGCAACTTGCACACGTAGTGTTTGGTGCTTGGCTCATGGTGTTTTGGTTGGGCACCTGCCCACGGATTTGGGTCTGTGAGATGATGCGTTTTGTCAGTCTTCATTTGGGCGTGCGTGTGGTTGTGGTATTTGTGGTGTGAGTGTAAAATTGTTCAAAGCAGAATGGATGATGTCCTGGCACTCAGATTCATAGTCATTAGGGCTGGATATCGTCACTGACTTCTACAATCTATTTGATTCCGATTCACAAGGTCCCGATTCGATTCGATCCACGATTTCGATTTGATTCGATTCGATTCGATTTGAATCGGGGAAATTTTGCCTCAGACAGTCAGAAATATTATAATTCTGATCATTTATGAGTACTGACACTTGTGAGACTTCATCAGAGGTGTGAGCATCACAGCAGATGCCTTTGTGTCAAAGTAACTGACAGCCGACAGCACTGTAAACAACGGTAGACTGGTGGGTATTAAGCAAGCGAATAATGCACAAAACAGAGATTTTTAGAAGAGAAACTGTTCTTAAAGTACACTAAGAGAGAGAGAGAGCTCTGCAGGAAGTGTGATTTTATCGTGGTGGAAGCAAAACAGCAAAAGTAAGAGGGAATTCATGACGATGTTTATGTGAAGCGAAATGTGAAGCGTAGTTCGGATCTTCTTTTGCTGCTGGTTCAGTCAATTTTGGTTGGAGAGAGACAAAACCTGCAGCTTCAGAATCTAGCGCAAAAAAGACGTAAACACAAAGCGCGGACCCGCTGACGCATCAGAATCAGTGAGCTGTCGGCTTTCAGCCTGACGGCGTGTCCATCTACGTGCTGTCGGGTGAGAAAGCCGAGAAAAAGAAAGCTGATTCTGATGCGTCGG
>VUQG01030354.1:2849-18765 GCA_015106755.1 Etia nguti | reverse complement strand
TTTAAACAAAAGGCATTTCCAGTGGAAATGGGCCGACATATCCTGAGCATAACCATGTATAATATCCACTAAACTTAAAAAGAGGTTATACACACACAGTACGGTAATATTATGTTGAAGCACAGTACGTATTACTCCGCGAGGCTCCTGACTACGGTAGCCGTAATGCTCCGACAATCCATCAAGCGGTGCGGCTTCGTATCTTACCAAAGTCGTATTAAAACTAGTGCTGTCAGCGTTAATGTCGTTAAAATGATGTTAACGCCATAACAGCGTTAACGCAGCAAATCTCCGTTAGCGAGTCAACGCGGATCGTCCCGTGCGTGGGGCTGGACGGCGCTAACGCGTTGACGCCGTGCAGCCCCAGGTTTTTCGGCCCGCTTGCATGTTCTACCAAAAATTGTGCTTTGGTGGGTATCTGACGGACAAAAACCAAACCAGTTCCACACCACTGAAGTTGGCACCATTTTTACAAACCAGTTCTGGTTCATCTGTTTCATTCAACGATCCGCTTTCGCCCTTCTCATCCTCCGTCGCCGCCATGCTTTTTCCACCAGGCGCGTATGAAAACAAAGGCACTGCACATGCGTGTTTTACCCATATTCTATCGCGATATTTCATTTTCTTATCATTGCCTAACATCATACCGGTATTACCGTGAACGGTATGATATGGCCCAGCCCTAATACCAGCTAGTCCAACTTCAGTAACCCTACAAACGTCACTGCTGTTTAGTTTTCTGTCTTCATTTATGTTGGAAGTGATAGCAGAGCTGTACGTTTTAATCTTTCAGAAATCCCTCAGTCAGAACATGGTATATTATTTAATCTGGAGACTTCCAGTTTGTGAACCACTGATGTAGAGGGAATGCAGACACGGAGCATCTTGTTGCCTCCTGAGGATTAAACTGACGCCACAGGGCCATGACATACTTGTAAACATGTAAAGTTATGCTGATGTTTATAAACAGAAACATACTGGAGTCTGGAGTTTATCCTTTGTTCCTAATACTTAGAATGGGTTAAATGGGTAACAATAAAAGACTTGGTGTGCTTAACTAAAATTTAATGTCTGGAGGAGACCTCTGGGTGTCACTGCTCAATATTCAATACTGAATAAGTAAGGACTGTTGTTTAGATTTTTGTGTCCTATTTTAAGTTCTGAACCTTTTAAAACCTAACTACAAACCTATAAACGCACACAAATCATTTCTACACTTAAAAGTTAAAAAATACAAATGTCGTTAAATGACACGATTAGACTCATGTCTCTCCCTGCCTTTGTCCTGATAAATCATTTTTTCTCATCCCCTAATTCAACGCTTCAAATGCTTGCTGTGGAGGTTCAGCTGTCCCTCACAGGCTTGTTGGGTCCTTTGATGATGCTTAAGCCCCAGCCCAAGTCACAGTCACACAGGCATAGAGACCGGTCAGCAACCACTGGTTAACATGGAAACATATTCAAATTTTCATTCACTAGATGATTTGCTTTGGGAAATACACGTCAGTCGTTTAGGAGTTGCTGGAGGTCAGAAGGATTTTGGCTTGTGAGGGTTTCATCGACTGGTCTCTCGGCCTTTGTGACTGGGCCTTTACTGTAGTGTAGATATGGGTTAATGCTTAAAAATAAGTGCTTATGCAAAATTAGGTGGAATGGAATTGTCTGTATTTTAACAGCAATGTTTTTTACATGTGTAAAATTAAGGTTTTATGTACTACCATAAATCTGTCCTTGTGGGTTCAATTGATCCTTCATCATTCTGTCAGACCAGGTTTACTTCCTCTCAGTGTCTTTGCTCTGCTGTTGTTCCTCAGCAGGTCTCTATCTCAGGATCGCAGCAGTCCGTCTCCTTGGACCGACCTCCTGTCTCAGCCTCACAAACACAAGGAGCTGGCCAACTACTGCAGCATGCTGCAGGAGCATTACTACCAGAGCTACGTCAAAGGTGATCTGCGTCCACCAACACAAATGCTTAAAGCTTAATTGAGTAGTCCAAAAAAAAAAAAAAATCCTTACTCCATCATTTCCTAATCTCTTTCCTGTAACCTCTCTGGAAAACATCATGAGGAGAAGGAAAAATGTGAGGAAAAATTCAGGACGTCCCAAAAATGGACTGCAAAAATTTCAGATAGATACGTTCTTGATCCCATGAGGGAGCCTGTTGTTACTTTCCTAATGTGTGGTTTAATGCTGACCGCATCAGTATTGATCAGATATGTTGACAGCTGGCTTTCGTAAAGGGCCAGATGCTGCATAGCTTTAAATTGAGTGATTCATTTTATAAAATGTGTTTATGATAAACATTTTTTACTGTATTTTCATATAAAATAAATATATTATAATAAAGTTTTATAATATAAATTCAATATAATTAAATCAATATAGTTTATTTTACATCCTTTGCTGTGAATGAAGATGCTACCAGTTTGCTTTAATAATCCTTGGGTATATTAAATGTGCATGGGCTGCAGTTTATGATGTTCTGAAACTACTCTTTAAAAAAAACAAACACACACAGAAAAATGAGAAAGGATCTAAGATGCAGTGCAACAAAAAGTGCTTCCACGCTAATACATCATGTCACAGGTGCTCTTTTAAAGTACAGTGACTGTGACTCAAACTCGTCTGAGCATCATTTGGTCACGGTTCCATGTTCTTGTCAGGTGTGTACCGCAGCCTGCAGCAGTCCTACAACATCAGCTCCCAGGACATCCTGATGGCGATGGACTACTGTGAAGAATCGCTGCAGGAGATCGACATCACCTCCTTCCTGCAGACGCTGTGTGGACACATCAGGGTCTGCAGGGAACACGGCAAGACTCCAGGATGGGGAGCAGGGCCTCTGAAACCTTCAAGAAGCCCTGCCATGTTCATCATTGGTGAAGCTGAGGGGGGGCAACTGGATGATAAAGTGGCCTCTTCATGCAGGTGAAGCCAATAGTCATCAGAATCAGATTAAATGCCACTGAGTTTTTGAGAAATAAGTCGTTTCTATTTAACATAATTAGCATTTAAAAGTTATGGCTTATCACCTTCTTATATTTTGGTTTACATAAAACATTTCAATATAGGGAGTAACCCACGTTTCTGTCCATCTATGTGTGGCTCTATTTATCTGGGGCTAATGGCATGTATGCAAACAATCTGGATATAAAGTCTATCTAGTTATTTAGTCATTTAGTAATGATTCAAACTGTCCAGCAGATGGTGCAGTTTGAGTTGGGGAATTTCACATCCACAGAGACCTACATCAGGTTTTTCTTCACATGTGCTGATGTTGGTGTGACTTAAACATACTTTGATTTGTTTGTTATATCAATAAACTTTATTTATTTTGCACTTTTCTTTAAAAAAAAGAGACTTTAATTCAGAATTCAAAATGGTTATATTATAAACAAGTCTTTGTTATTGCATTTTTTCTAGTTACACCTCTAAGCACCCGTCTTCTCACTGGGCTTTACATTGTAAGGGAAAGACTTAGTAAACTATAGTAAAAACTACAAAATTAGAGAGAAAACCTCAACAACCAGACCAGCCCCTATAAGCAAGCACTCGGCGAACGTGGGGAGGAAGAGCTCCCATTTAACAGGATGAGATCTCTGACAGAACCAGACTCGGGTGGGGAGCCTTTTGCCACCATGTGATTGAAGTGCGAGAAGAACGAAAACGGGAAACAGCGCAAAACATAAACTATGGTACAACTAAGCAGTTTTAGTGTCATTTAATCTAGCTTTATGAAAATGTTTGTAATGTAAAAAGTATAGATGGTGTCTGTTTCCTGAATGCAGTCTGCCACAAGTGGAGCCTGTGCTCCAAGAGTGAAGTGAATAATGTGGTACTCTGAGACCTTTACGATATCATCGAGTGTTCAGAACTGTTTGAGAAGTGAGCTCTGATATGGGCAAGAAGTAATAAATGCATGTTTCACTTTATGTAAAGCAGTCACAGATACCAGTAATCATTCAAATCAAAGCAACAAAAACCACACAATCTTGCTAATTGTCCTTTGATTAATAGAATCTGTTAACATGTTCCATTCATAAGTTTACTGTCAGTGTGTTGGCTTTTTTTCCTCCCATAGCACTTTTATAATGAATGTTTTAAGGTCAGTCTACAATAAGATTCATGTTAACTGACACAGTTATTAATTGTGTGATATTTCTGGCTGCAGTATTGAAGTGGAGGACACCAGTGAAGCTGAATCCAGAGGAATTCCCGATTCCTCTGCTCCCACATCTCCACCGATCAAGGAAGAGTCCAAGAAAGGAAAGATACCAGAATTCCCTCTGACGCTGCTTCAGACGCAACCCAAGTGTGAAGTGTATCCAGATCTGCACAAAATAATACAGGTAGTGTCTGAAGGGTAATCCCATACTCCCAAAGTTGATCTTTGTTTGTGAATTCTTGTACCAGTAAGCTAACAGTTTTAAATGAGTATCATTTAAATTTTAAACAAATTTTTTGTCAGGATAAATTCATGGAGATCCTATCTCAGTATTTCAAAAGTGTTCCCTCCAATCCACACTACTTCTTCTACTCTCCATCTTCATCCAAGAAAGAGGTGAGTTTGCTATAAATTTGTTACAATATCATACGTCACACAGCATGTTAGATGTTATAAAAGAGGGATGGATATCGTTGTGTTTTTTTTTTTGTTGTTTTTTTTTAAGGATTTGGACAAATTGGATGTTGGGGGGGAAAAAACTAAAACAAAAAACTGTGTTTATTTCTCTTTGAAAAAGTGGAGAAGCAAACCAAAGAGAGAGAGAAGTGATATCTGAGCATGAACCTCGCTGCTATGATTTTTCTTCACAGGAGTCGGAGGACGGCGAGATCAAAAGACGGCCAAGTGAAGAGCTGCTGTCAGAAGCTGAGCCCGCTACTGAAGACGGTAAAGGCCATTCTGAAAAGTTTTCCTGTAGTTTAGGTTTGTTGTTAGTCTCCTGTCATCACTTCAAATTCTCACTGTGGGCACACACATTCAGAACTGGTCAGTGTAGAGCAGTAACAAATATTAAAAGTTGAGGAGCTGGGTATTTGATAGAAGTGGAAAATAAAACGAGTGAATTTTCAGTGGGTATTCCATCCTGTGCGTGTGCTCTGAGCCCTAAATGCTACATTCAGTTATTTCTCTCCAGCCAATAACTAACAGAACCTGCCTACTCATGAGCATTATACAAGTGGCTGTTTTATAATGTAAAGCAATCATTATGGTGACTTAAGTGTCTGTGGGAGAAAGGTGTAGGACAAGTTTGCTTCTTTAACTCAAAGTAGGGTGAAGATAAGGAAGACTCTCAGGCCAAGCCTAGTTAGTATTGTTCATTTCAAATTTAATTTCCAGGAATTTTGTGTTAGTGGTTTATCAGTTAGTTTTTAATCAGCCTTATACGTCATTATTTCAGCGACTTCTGAGAATTCTGTATCATGTTTTAGAAGCAAGAGACGCATCACCTCTTTTTGAGGTGTCAGATACTTGTGTATGTATTCATATACAGTTATATCCCTTTATTGTTAGACACTGACACAAATACATATGTAAGTTATTATAACTCAGTGAGTTGAACACAACTTTTTCAGTAACCTTCAGGAATTCCAGACATTCATGTGAAGTCCTTGATTGCCTGGAACACCTAATGCAGTCCTGCATTATCGAGAGAACAAAGTCAAGACATGGTTCGCTTTTCCCTTAGTTGACATGCAGTGCACAGCAGGAGAACACCAAGATTCAGCTTAGTTGATGTGAGGGTATGGTCTTTGGAGAATGCATAAAAGGCAGGATACACATGGTCCCTGTGGGTCATTAAAAGTTTGATAAGTCTGAAAGTAAAAGAAAGCCTTTCCTAAAACCTTATTTAACCAAAGACGTGAAACAAAAGAATTTGCACAGATTTTATGATTCTTAGGACTACATTAAAGTTCTCTTGCTACACTTCCAGAAAATGTGCCGGCCTCCTGTATAATGACGGAGAGTGACACAGATTTGGTGGTGGAGTATGAGGAGCACCCAAGCAACAGCTCCCATGGAGAGGGTGAAGACCAGTCCCTGTCTGACTCCAACACTGTAAACCAGGACCAGGACTCATTCAGCATCCTGGAGGGAGAGTCCCTGCTGGAGAATGAGTCCCCACAGCTGGACATGCCACCACTGTTTGTTCATATTACCTGCTCTGTCAACATGAAGAGCTGCCATGGATCCATGCCTATACAGACACTGCCCACGTGCCTGGGTGAGTACAGCTGAATGGGTTCCACCTAAGTGGCATCTTCTTTCTGTGCAAGGAAGCACATCTAAAGCTGTGTTACCTTTCTGCTTCTATAAAGCACCACTTTTGACACTTTAAAGAGTTGCTTCTTCACACTGTTAACTTTGTTCCAGAGCTTATTTCATAGCTGTTTTTGCAGGTGAGGTCGTTTCCTGCCTGGAGAATGCTGAGGCTGTGCAGTCTGTAGATCTGAACGAACTCTCAGTCACGCTGGATATTTTTGTTCTGACGCTGCCTCTGGAGATCGAAGCCATGGCGGACTTCCATCATAACAGGTCAATTAACAGGTTTCCAGGCTTTTTTGATGTGTTTTGTTTTTTTTAATCTAAATTGCCTGATCGGATTGCAGTAAAGGTTCTTTGTTGTAAAGTTCTGTTTACTAGGATCGCTGGTAGGATTTTAATGAAATAACACTTTGCCCTTTTTTAAAAGTGATTACATAGAGCAGAAACAAACAAAGAAACTGGTGAAGAAAGACATTGCTTATTCTGCAGTGGATTTCTGAAATGGCCTTTAAAGAGTTATTGATGCCTCTTTGGGCAGGATTTTACTCACTTCCCTGGATTTGACCGCAAAAAGCAAACAGAATGAAAGGAAAGTTCAGTCGGTGGAAAATGAACCAAAAAAAGACCCCTTCAAATCCAAGTACAAAGTGTCTTTCTGCACCCTGCACTGCTCTCTGAATTAAAGTGGCTCCAGCAGAGATGAACCAGGAAGCCCACACCTTTGAAAGAGAAACATGAAAAACTGGACCACAGTTTGTCAACTTTTGTGTTACCCAGTCCTAATGCTCATTAGCTCTGCAACAAGACTAGTGACCTGTCCAAGGAGTACACCATCTCTCAACCTATGACAACTGGAATAGTCTCCAGCCAGATGAATAGATGAAACTAAATGAGAGTATTTTGGCAAATCACAAGCTTTGAAAGTGAAAAACAGCTCTGTGAGATAGAGGTGGAGGTTCATTTTAAGACACACCCCACTCGGGATCCTAGAGCTCTATCTGCCTGGCCTGTAACTGTATATAATCACCCATAATGCACATCTAAAAACACAAAAATATTTGAGAAGAAAACACTACAGCATGAGTCTGGATCTCACTGAACAATTATGGAAAAGGTTGAAATTCACAGTTGGAAGATAGACTCCAACACGTCTTAGAAAAGCATACCAACAATTTTGGCTGCGTCTGTATTTCACTGATGACTACACCAGCAAATCTGCTGCACTTCTCTCTGGAATATCACTCGATTTATTTTACTATAATTAAACAGGTGCTGTTTCCTTTTTCCCTCTTTATTTAATATTTATTTTTGTTGTTTCCTGATTATTATTTTTTTAAGTCACAAGTGTTACTCTGAATTTATTGATTATTTTATCCACAGAAAATATCTTATTTTAGTCATTTTTCATTCAAATACTGCTAATTTTCTGGTACCAAGTTATTATAGTTTCTATCATCCGTGTAAACCTAAAAAACAATTTGACACAAATAATAAATTGTAATTTTTGTGTTCACGTCTACTAGTTATTGCTTATTTTAGATTACATTGAAGGGATATTTAGGAGTCCCATACAAAATGCAAGCACTGCTTCTTGGAGTTAGTCTGAGTGAAGACTCCATGATGTCCCGGCTTCACGTCAGATCTCTCTGTGTGTAGGTACACCTCAGAGAGCAGTGTGAATCGTTCACCAGGGCAACCCTCCTCCTATCGCTCTGATGAGGAGCTGATGGCCGTGTTGGACAGTCTGAGGGGAGGAAGTGTCAATGGCATCTCTGGTGACCCCTTGTCCAAACTCCCACTTCCCCACAAGTTGGCAATCCTGGCCACAATGGACGAGGTGAGTCCTCACACACATTACAGGTGGGCAGCTTCACTTTTCCACATTACTAAAATGTGCAGCGTTTTTCAAGCAGGCCTGTGCAGTCGTACACTTCACAAGAGCACTTTCTAATAATCTTTTTTGTCTTCTCTGAAAAATTCACTAAACAGATATCTGTGCTTTCTGCTGTTACTGTACACACACACACACACACACACACACAGTAGCAGCGCTGCTCTTATCTTGGTTTCTCTCCGTGTGATTCAGATCCGCTGGCTGCTGGAGGATGAGATCGTCTCTGCTCTGCGTCACTCTCGGGTCATCGGCCCGGCCACGCTGCAGAAAGTGGCGGAGCACGTTTTACGCTCCACTGGTCGACCGCACTGTCATTGTGAGGAAGTCCCGCTTCAGTTTGTCTTTGGGCCTGAACAGTCCCTGGAAAAATTCAAAGAGGCAAGAAGAACAAACAGGATTTAAACTCGAGACAAAACAAATTTGACAAATATGTTTCTCAAGGAATTTTCTACCATCAACCACACATTCACTGTCATTTTTCATTTTCACTCCAGCCCAGTTGCTTTTACTTTTCTGTTTCTCTCAGGTCAATACTTATTGCCAAATATCTTATTTATAAAATACTGGGTAATATTAATACTAACTGAGCACAGAAGATGAAAATGAGCGAGCCCAAAAACTTGTCTACACATATATGTATGAGAGCATGATAGGAGCTAATTAATGAATCTTTAATTTTGTTCTTGCATATGTGCCTATAGCCTGATTCACAGGCATGCACAGATTTATCTATGTTATTTCTGTATAAATGGACATAGGAATATGAAGTACAACGGGAAAACGTTTGTTTATCTTGCAGGAGTTTCGTAGGATGTCTTTCTCTGGCTATGTGTTAAATGGAGAGCAGGCCGGCTTCTACTATATGTCCCTGAGCAGACTGCACCCACAGAGGATCCGAGAGACCAAGAGGCTCTCTGAGAGCACTGCATCCCCCCCACAACATCCTGCCGCCACCACCACCATATCCTGCAGTGCTGCAGCTCAGGTCGAGACCACGACACTCGAGAGTGAAGCAGAAGCTCAGGCCGACAGTGAGGTTAGATACATCAATCATTGTGATGTGTAGAGGAGGGAAAATACACGATGTCAGCCTTTATCTGTCCAGTCTGTGTATTCAATTTGTTTTTTATAAGCTGCGTGACATCAGCATATATCCATGATCAGAAATAAATCACGTTAAATTTTAAGACTTGTAGTTAGTAGAGTTTATCTTAGAAGTGCTGCAGGAGTTTTATCAGACAAAATGACACTAATTTTTACTTGAACTCTGTGCAGAGTGAGGACAAGAAGCCAGTCAGTGTTGCTGCTGATGCTCTCAGTGACACGACCACGGAAGCTGATGACTCTGTTAGCATGGTTGGGGACAGAGGTCAGCCCAGTACCCCCCAGCTCCAGACGGAGAGCTGCACAGAGTCCGCCTCACCCCCAAAGACACCATCGAGTGTCAGCCTGGCTGAGTCCGTGCAGTCGGCCTCTCACAGTGAGTTTCACATTCATACCTGTTTATTTTTATGAACCTACTTGTGTAACATATTACTCTGGTGCTTAGGTTTGCCTGTTTCACTATTTTGTTGGACGTGTATCATCATGTCCAGTGACTGATAAAATACTTTACATTTGTACTTTATTCATTTCAAAAGTTGGGCAGTCAAAAAGAAACTTAATAAGAAAAAAGATCAATATAATGCATAATAGAGCTTACTAAATACAAGTATTAAAAAAAAAAAAAGTACATGTAAAAGAAGTCAAATTTGAAGAAATTGTAACAGTAACCACTCAGGTTTTTTCAGTGTGGTGCACTGTTCAGGGTTTTAGTTTCAGAACTGTAGTTTAATCTGCTTAGAACAGCTTTGGAGACGCTCTTCTCTATGACTGTTTTTTTTTTTCTTTCCTCAGGTGGCGGCAAACTCAGGCCGAGTCGAGTCCAGAGTGTCGTCTCCAGCCAAGGCAGCCTGGACTCAGATATGCAGGGTAAGTGCTGCACAAAGCTGAACGAGAGGCTCCCTGTGGCACGTTGGGGAGAGTCATTTATCACACCTACAGTCTGAAATCAGACTCGTTCAAAGCACAGTGTAAGGTTAATGTCTGCTTTACGGAGTCTATCTTATTTCTTATGTTATAGACAATTCACGTCACTGCGTCTTCAGAAAAATGGTGGAAAGATGTTAAATACTGACATAATGCTGTATTTACAGGTTATGATGGTGGCAGCAGCGACTCTGAATGTGAGAGCCCCACCCTGGACGAACAGGAGTGCCAATCCCGGCTTATGCCAGACTTCTGGCTCATTGTTAAGATCCACCAGGACAGAGTGACAGTCTACTCCCACTCCAGGTCAGAGTAATTTCCAATGATTCCCATTTTACATTCATTTAGTAACAAGTGACCTAAAAAATGGTGTGGAGTACAGACAAAACACTATACATTTTAATGGAAACAGCTTAAACTAGGGGCTTCTTTGAAAACTTGTTAAAGGATCTGTTTTTATTTTTATAGACATGAAAAAATCTGAACTATTTAAAGCAGGGGTGGGCAACTCCAGGCCTCGAGGGCCGGTGTCCTGCAGGTTTTAGATCTCACCCTGGGTCTACACACCTGGATCAAATGATTAGTTCATTGCCAGGCCTCTGGAGAACTTCAAGACATGTTAAGGAGGTCATTTAGCCATTTAAATCAGCTGTGTTGGATCAAGGACACATCTAAAACCTGCAGGACTCTGGCCCTCGAGGCCTGGAGTTGGACAACCCTGCCTTGAATAGAGGTAGACGTTGATAAGTCAGATTGCATTTCTGTTTTACTAAAGTCCAGTCATGTAATATTTTTCATGTATGGTGATTTATAAACATGAATTCTGTGACTAGCTTTGCTCTGACTTTCTGTGACTCCCATACTAAGTCCACACTGGTAACCAGTTATTCTCTTAATTGAAACAATTTACTACATAACTTATTATTGCATGCTGTTATTTTAACTTCTAGTATGTGCTTTGTGACCGTGAAAGGATTTGACATCCATAAAACATCACAGTGCTAATAAATGTACTTCCAGTTATTTCAAGTTATTATTTTTATTGGTTTAGTATGTTTGTAGATCGTGTTGTCAGGTAGAATGTTATTTCTGGATGGTTCCCAGTTATCAGCTCTTTAGCTCTTGAAAGCCTGCTACGAGTAACCCGTGAACCTGAACTGAGCGGTTTCTGTCATATCGAAATAACTGACTGAGTTTGGATTAGAAGTTAGTGAGGGTGGTCCTAGTCTATGGATGTACCCTTGGAAAAACCTGGAAAATGTTCCAACGGTCAACAGACCACGTCTGTACTGATATATGCTACGGTGTCAACCTCACCGTCAAGGGTACGCGGGAGGTCATCAAAAGTTTATCCTTGCTGACATTATGAGCAGATCACTTCACTAAAAACAAGAGCAATTTAGTTTTTCTTTTTCTGAGCTTCCTTTCATAACTTTGATCATGGCTGTACATCCTTTGGATGTATTTTATCATTACAGGTGCTTCAGTGAGGGAAAAGAGGTCAGCACTGAGGAGCTGGAGAAGAAAGAGGAAGAGCAGGAGTTGCCTGAATACTTGCAGCTGCATCAAATGGTGGTCAGGAAGATCGGAGAAATTTGCAGAATTGTGAATCAGGTAGTTACTACAGCAAAAAAAGCTGCATCCTGGAGTTCTTTCATTGTTTCAGAAACTCAAAAGATGGAAGGAATATTGTTATTTCATAGAAATAATGATTCCTAACAGAGTTTGTCTTGCAAAGATTTTTTTTGTCATTATCTGTTCTGTCCGTGTCTAGAAACTAACTGTCAATACCTACTAATTATTTCTGCAGCCTGAAGCATGTCCTGTACTTGGAAGACTGTTTTGATTGATTGATGGCTTGAAATATCAAACTTGTATTGGCATCAGTTAAATGAACTTTCCCACAGCTGGTGTGCCTTGGGTGAGAGCAGGCATTGCACACTGGGTCCAAATGTTTTTTCTTTTTCTTCAATCAAAGTTTATACTAATTGATGTATTATTTTCATTCCCAGTAAACCATTGCAGCTAACATTTAAGAGGATTGAAACTTGGATTTTCTGTTTACTACTCGGTGTTTGCACACTCTGTGTTTTTGTAGCGTATGCTGCTCCAGGACCTGCACGACAGCCATCTTTGTAACAAACTGCTGGTGGCTGAGAGTGAGGAAGACATTTGGAAGAGTGAGCCTCACTACAGGCAGAGGCTCAACACCTCTGATGGTGAGTGAGAACAAGATGCAGGTAGTTTTACAGTGGTTTATTTTTAATGCTGGGATTCCTGACAAAGGTTTTTAGATATATAAGAGATATTTGAAATCTTCTGTCATGTTGCACTATAATATCGCCTCTTTGCAGTTGCAAATAAAGTTGTAAATATTCGTATTTCTCTAACCACACAGATTACAGCACAGAGGAGAGCTACCAGGCTAGAGATTATCTGGCTGCCACCATGCAGTTTATCCCAGGGCACTTTGCCTGCGATGTGGTTTGGCGCACAATCATCCACATTCACCCCCGCCTCAAGATGGGACCCAACATGGGAGTGGCCAGAGGTGAGAGGGACCTCCCGGTGCCTGGTTTTAAAGATATGTAGTCATTTCAGTTCAGTGTATTATAAATCTCTTCTCTGTCGTTTTAGTCCTGATAATTAGTTACTTCAAGGAATCGCTGTGTAGGATTTAAATGACTCAGAAGCAAAAACAGGATTTATAATTCTGTTTTTTTTGTATTAAATGTTCACACATAGCTATGAATCCACGCATTTTAATTAGCTTTCACTGGGAACTTCATATAAACATGTGGGCTCTTTTTCATGGCTAACTGCCATGTTTTCGCTAGGGTTATGATCCAACTTTTTTCAGTTCCAAAATGATACTGAGGCCTTGACTATTCTTTGATACAGAGAACTGAAGTTAGATATAAGTGCTTGTGACTGACCTCTGCCCAGCAATGACTCGAGTCACAGGAGCGACTGCTGTAAAGCCTTTTGGACCTGCTGTTGAACGTGGGCTGCAGTTGGGACTGTGGTTTACTGAGTAGTAGAGTAGTAGAGTATCACACTGATCTTGTTCTAATATTTACATCAATTATGTGCTCGTTAGAATCATTTTTTGTTGTTTTTTTAATCAAGTGAAGATCATGTTCCCAAAATCACTGGATTTGTTCTGTAAACATCAATGTTTTTGTCTTCCTGTCGCAGCGATCCAGGCCCTGCGCTCTGTGTTGAATGCGTTCTGTGTGGTCAACAGGAAGAACATGTTTGTCTACCAGGAACGTACCACTAAATCAGTCTTCTACCTCAGGTTTGACTTTGTCCAATCAGTCTCTCTGTTACTTCACTTCTTTTCTTCTCTACTGGGCTTCAGTTTTGCCCCCAAAGTATTTTTCAGCATTTTGTCCCCTGATACTGCAAGAAAGTTGCCAATATAAACTTTCCTCTATATTGCAAGAGCTTTGTGAAGATTGTTGTGACACGGCTCTCCTTGACTCTGAGATTTGGGGAGATTTTTTCCATCTTGTTTGCTGGAGGCAAAAATCCACCCACAAATGTTCTTACAACAACGGTCTGGTAGAGGAGAAATCAGACTTCCTGGTAATTGAACTGCTGTCAAACAGGACATTGCAAGGAAACAATTTTGTGATGTTTGTGCCAGATGGTGGAGCTTCCAAATCGTAGTTTTCACTGTGAGATCGGAGCCAGCGTTTCCTCTCATGCTTGCTTACGCAGTTTTCCATTCACTTCACAGTAAAACACAGAGACAGTAAGTTAATTGACTCTGTGTTGTGTTTAACTAAAGATTTGCTACAGTTAAACACAACACTTTGTGTGCATGTTTGTTTGTTTCATAAGGTGGAGTGCATAGCATTAAAATTTGTGTTTTTTGACATATTTGGAAAGGAAAGCATATAGTGAATTTAAGTTCATTTGATTTGCATAAGAACCATTGTGAAACTTTATAAATGGGGCTTGACAGTCTCATCAAAACATTGTATATAAGTGCAGGTATAAGTGCATACAGTTCATAGTTCTTTATCTAAACGTAACACATGATGTTTGGTTGTGCCATCCCAACTTTAGCATTTAATCTTTTGTATTTAGTTTCCAAGTTTCTTTGTTTATTCAAGTCACACATCCTCAACAATCCGTCTCCTTAGAGTGGACCCTGCGACAGAGTGTCTTTGAGGATGAGTTTAGGTTGAAGGGTGTGGTCACTGGTATCATTTCTTGAAATAGCTGAGACAGTCACAATGATTCCATTTCAGTTATTATTCAGGACTCCTCCAAAAAATGATGTTGCTGTCTGGATATTGTGCAGTGGGAAAGCACAAAGCATGTGCTGCTGCACACAGATGGTGCGTTTTCTTTCTTTGTGCAAACATGAATGAAGGGTATGCAGGCCCTGATATGATTGTATCAGACTGAGCTGTTTCATTATGTATTCTTCTGCAGAAAAGGTGCTAAAATTCCTTCTTTAAGAATAAAACGGGAAACAAACAACAGAATACAGAGTTTAATATAAATCAGTCTGTGCGTGAATGTGTGTCTTTATATATATTAATGAGGTGATGTAGTGACATTAATTTTTGATGAGGATTCAAACGTACTTATTGATTGGAGAGTGAGTGATTAGAGCAGTTTATCTACACTTAAAGCAGCAAAGTGACAGCAGATCGACGTTTCTCTGCACAGGCAAAGCAGAACACGAGCCCAGAGACTTATTTTTCTGAATAAGTATTGTAATTTACCTCTAATATGTTTCAGATATCCAGCATTTCTTTAACATCAGTGAGAGTGATTTTCAGATAGAATAGACTGAGAAGCAGGAAGAAATTGTGAGACATTTGTCGTAATGGCAGACATATGCGGGTAGAGATGGTTCTCTCTTCTTAAATACATGATTATTATCAGCTCATGCAGAAAAACATCAACTTACAAAAGCACCTCCTCGTGTTCTCTTTCCAGACTCTGTGAAACATCACTAACAGGGAAGTACTCCGACATGGATGGGAACCTCCACGTGCCTCGCTGTATTGGGCTCGCCAGGAGTCAAGAGCCTTCGATGTCCGAGGACTCTATAGTAAGTGACCAAATCTATTCGCCATTGACTGCAACCAATACTAGATTTTCATTGTGAGATTTGGGACATCCCTTTAAGATGTGGAGGACTGTGTTATGATGTAAACCAGATTAGGCAAAGTTAAATGCAGGTTCCACACAAACGTCTACATTTTGTAGTTTTTGTATTTATATAATCAAATCAAATTCAGAGTCTTAGTCGGGGTGAGACAGGAGTTGCAAGCATGGGTGGAGTGTGGGCAGACAGGTAAGTATCAAGAGAGGCAAGGATCGAGGAATGAGGCTGACAATTTGCTGGCGGGCACACAGGAGGAAATTTACTTAACAAGGAAAATCTCAGATAATTGACTGGGAGCATAATTTGAGCCTAAATCGCTTTGACTACTGTAACGTTCTGGCAGAGTGGATGGATGAGCTGGTCCGTAAATACTGCAGGGTGATTAGGTGGCAAAGCACAGGTGTGCCAAACCTGCCCACAGGCATGAACTTGAGGGAGAAAGCTGCAGAAGGAGAGAGGTAGAATATGTGTCAGGCCAGCGCTGAAGGCATGCTGGAATATGTTGCTGCAACAATTCAGCTTGATTTTCTGACAATCCCAAATCTTTCAGTTTATCTGTCCCCCCCCCCCCCCCCCCACCAAAACACACACC
>VUQG01030352.1:12344-47642 GCA_015106755.1 Etia nguti | reverse complement strand
CAGCACACCCATCATGATGACTTTTTACTATGCCTTCCTGGAAAGTATCATGGCCTTCTCCATCACCTGCTGGTTCCACTCCCTCAGCCTTCAGAACAGGAACAGACTGCAGCGCACTGCATCAGTGTGCTCCAAAATCATTGGACTGCCTGTCAGAACTCTTGCACAGGTTTTCAGCCAACAGGCAGCCAAAATCATCAATGACCCCTCTCACATTCTTCACCCCGCATTTCAATGGCTCCCCTCTGGGCGACGCCTCCGCTGCATTTCCTGCAGGACTGAGAGGAGGAGAGCCACCTTTGTCCCCAAAGCCACTCTGCTTTTTAACTCCAGCCGATAAGAACATTTCCCACACCCATAAACATAAACTACACTCTTCTTACACTACTGACACTTTATTCACTTTTAGTCACTTGCAGTTATTTATTCACCTTTCAGTCACTTTAATTTTAAAACTGTGTAATTTTAAAACTGTGTATATACTGTATATTCTTTGTATTTATTATCTCGCTCTTATTGCCTGTTTATGCCCTGTCCTTATCTTCAACGTCACGCTGCTCTGTTGTATGTTAATTGCCCCTTGGGGATAAATAAAGTCTTCTGATTCTGATTCTGATAGGTGAAACAGATAGGTTTGATATGTGAACATGCCCACACTTGTGCTCGGGAAAAGCGACACCCTGAGCCAGTCATTACTGTTAGTCCACGCTCCTTTCAAGTAACAGCCATCAGAGAGAATTCCAGCAATGCACTTAAGCCTTCTTCATTTTCTATGTCTAGACACTGAAAGTCTTAAATCTTGCTGTTACTCACTTTTCACATGGAACTGAAGGGAAGTGGCAAGGTGGTGAAGGATTGTTATGACTGGAGATCAAAGAGAGAGATATTTCAAACTACTTCAAGGTACCCTTTCAATGTAATTATAAAGTTGTATATATTTAGCAAGCCTGCTGAGTGCCCTAACTATCTGCAATCTTGAGCAATTGGCGGCATGCAATTAAGAAAGGCTAATTTGTTTTACACAGCAGGTGGAAAAGCCTCACTTTTACCAGGAGTGACTCTTTTGTCAACATGTCAGAAAAAACTGCCTCGTGCCACTCATTGCTACACAAACCATTTATTGAGACTTTTGCATTCATTATTTCCTCTTTGCTTGCACAGAATTGAGAGGTTTTTCAGTCTCTCTCCACACTGCTCTGTCAAGCTGCAATGCAGAATCAAACATGCTCTCAGAAAGGAAATTATCCTGCTTTTGTTAATGAAAGGACACAAGAAGCATGACCCAAACAGAATCATTTCACCTGCCTGTCTCTAGGAGTTTTTCTTCTATATTGGATTATAAAAGATAAACTAGATTTATTTATTTTATTTTTTTGTAGTTCGCTATGTCTCTGTTCAAGCTATGATATAATATGAATGTCAGCATGGAGATAAGAGTTTCAGTGCTTTGGGCATTTTGAGCATACATTAGTGGACATCTAGTTTACTGGCTGTAATTGAGTATTCTTGTCCGTGGCTGTCTTTTTGACGCAGGCAATTTAGCATGCCAGCATGTTGCTATAAAAATGACCCAATTAATTTGATTAGGAAACCAAGGTTCAAGATACAGAGGGAAAACATGAGTGGAATCGTATAGGCTGCAGTGGGATGTTAATGAGAGAGAATCTTAGTGAGGGAGAAGTGTATAAAGGAGTTTATGCGCACGCATGTTACATTTGGTTTAACAGAAGCCGTGGACAAAGAGCAAACAAGCAGGGGTTCACTTTAGTGTGCCCCAGGTGTTCATAGGAAAATGATCAAATGCTTAGCAGCACAAATTGAAATAACTGTGCTCTTTTTAAATATTAATCGAGAGTGTGAACTATTAAAAATACTGGAATAGTGTATTTGTATCTGTTATGCATAACTGAGCAAGTTTTATCTGCTAATAAGGACTTGGCCTTGTGTTAGGGGAATAATGTTAAAACTGCATGTTATAGAAATTGGGGGAACTGTAGTACAATTGAATTAAAACTGATTTTTTTTTTTTTTTTAAAGCTCAAATAGTTTATTACTTGTGATTGCATTGTTCTTAAAGAAGGAGACTGCGTTTGGCTCCAAACAAACTGCTTGAGTCAATAAACTGGAATATACTGTATCCTTTGCCAGGCTTTTAGTTAAAGTATCTGTTCTTTGTGTTACTCTGGCTCTTGGCAGATAGGCAATCAAATCATCGTGATCAGATCATTTGGTTTATTTGTTCATATATTGTTGCTTGGTTTGTATGCTCTGGAACAAAGAGTCTTGTGGCCAATCCGGAAATAGATACTCAAGGGGGAAAAGCCTTGAAGGTGAAAATCAGCACTGCCTGGACCTTAATCTGAAATCTGCTGGAAAATACAAAGTAAAACAACAAAGTAAAATATGACGACACGACTTAGTGGTTTCTCTTATTCATAATGACTCCAAACGGACATAAATTAGAAAGTGAATTCGAAAACAGTGAAAAATGCTATGCAAAAAACCTCAAAAGAGTGAGGTCTGCAAACTCTCTCGCCTGGACTCCATTCTTGTCTGTCTTTGCCCCGCTTATGCAAGCACAGCTTTACACACAGGCATGGAATACGAATGTATTAAAATGCGGTGTATTTATACTCTAGATATCAATTATCATAATGGCTTCCTTTTTTGTAATACCACACAATCGTCTGACATCACACAAACACATAAAACGCAGAGCGGTGCACTTGCTCCGCTCCTCTTGGAACCCTCCTTCCCACGATCCGCCCACCATCTCGGGACTAAAGTCACGTGTCTCACCGCCTAGTGTGTCTCTGCTAACCGACTCCACCACAAATCAAACTCACCCAGCGCCCAGTGGAGAGATAAAGGCAGATGGGAAAGAGTGTGGCGTGCACGCACAGAAAGCCCTTACGACGCCAGTGGGCTGTAACGGAGAACGTCCAATAGCGGCTATCGGGGTGAAGCGAAATGCGCTCTTTATTTCACATAGAGTAGGAATATGACAAGGCGTGTGAACAGGACGGGAGATGAGCTTCACACAGTTTCGGAGACCCTCTTCTCCTTGTGATCTTACCCAGTACGCCTTTGAGCCGCAGGGCTTCGGGCGTGTAGAGGACAGAAAGCTCACCGCTCAAAGCCGCTCCAGCTCAACTGCGGATCGGAGAAAATTATTTCTGCCTGTATCTTATTAAAATCTGCTGGAGTACTGTGTGCCAAAGGGAATGGTGGCCGTCACCATGAGGGTTCTTTCAGCGAACTTGTTTTCTCTGCTCCTCCTGTGCGCCCTCGCAAGTGTTTTCTACGTCTGGAGCGCACTGGAGGACCGTTTGGAGCGACACAAACGGAGGTTCTCAGTACCAGGTGCAGGGTCCTTTCACCAAGCTCTCCCAGTGGACCTTTCAGCCAAAACTTTCCGTGCATTGCTTGCTGTCCCAGCGGCACAGAGACTGCACTTTGGAGACAGACTTAAGACTCGCCTCAATCTCACCAATCAACCTGTCTCTGCAGGAAGTCGAGATTACAATATGAATGGGGATAACAAGAGGTCAGCCCCGCGGGAGGGCCCGGTCAAGTTGTCCCCAGTGGAAGACGGAATATTTTGGAGCGAATGGCTGGAAGATACCCTTCCTGCGGGTTTCACGGAGGAATATGCTGTGGCTTGGCAAAAGAAAGCGCGGACATACCGGGTGGTGAAGCTGGAGCCGGGATGCGGCAGGATATCCAATCAGCTCGCCACGTTTGCAGACGGGACCAAAGCTTGTGTGCGTTACGGGATAAACGCGGACCAGGTGCAGGGTGAAACTTTGACTTATTACCTTGCACGTTTGCTTGGAATCACAAATCTGCCCCCTCTCGTACTGTCCCAGCTGGACAGTGACAGTCAGCAATGGGAGAGTGTGAGGACGCGGATAGATGGTTTACAGTGGAATGACCGAGCCGTGGTTTCTCTAACTCAGTGGGTCTCCAACCTGACAGGGGTCATCACACCTGCGCCGCTAAGACAGGAGAGCAGCGGGCTGCATCCTGCGCTCAAGGAGCTCTGGAACAAGACAGCGGCGGAGCTGCTGGAGCTGATGCAGTGGACCGACCTGATCGTATTAGACTACCTGACGGCAAACTTCGACAGGCTCGTCAGCAATTTGTTTAGCCTGCAGTGGGACTCCCGTGTAATGGAGAGGGACACGAACAATCTCCTGAAAACCCCTCGCGGTGACCTCGTATTCATAGACAACGAGGCCGGATTAGTGCACGGGTTTCGAGTGTTAAACATGTGGGAGAAATATCACAATACAGTCCTGAGCTCTGTGTGCGTGTTCAGAAAAAGGACCACGCAGCGCGTGGCAGAGCTACACACGCGCAGAGACTCCAGGCAAAGGCTGCTGGAGCTCTACAGAGACAGCGAGCCTTTGTCTCAGGAATTAGGATTTCTCTCAGATGAGCACGCTGGTGTTCTCCAGGACAGGATAGACAGATTATATACACACATTGTGCATTGCAAAGGAAAGTACGGCCAGCTGTGAACATTGAGCATGCACAGGTGATGGATTTGTTGTCTGCCTGCACAGTAATGAGCTTTGCAAACGCAGCTGGCACACCTGTGCTAAGCTGATGCGCATTACACAGAAAAAAAAATGTCTTGAATATCCAGCTGAACTACCTCCTGTGAATAGAATGTGTTTCCTAGTTTATTAATGAATCAATTTCACACGTTTATAAGCGTAGATGTTCACTGTACGCCTCACTGTGAAGAATGACCCTGTCTTTACTTCACCCCTCTGATGTTCACCTGAATATGACTAAATGTAAAGAGTAGACTATGCGTGTAGGGTATCATGAACTGCCCCTTCATGTGCGGTTTGGATTGTTGATTTGTGTTCAATAATCCCAATGATAAACTCCTAAGCCTTAATGTAAGTTGACTCTTGAATATTGTATTTCTGTTGACGTTTGGCTCGCTTTTTTAGAGAAGATCTTTTGCACACACATTGCCAGCACCTGCACTCTTGTAATTGTGTTTGGATAGCATACTTAGCCTTAATTTCACAGGTGGAGCATATTCATTTGTGCATTTGTCTGATGTAAATACTGTCTGCCAACCTGTTTTAGAAATTTGATGCTAAACTAATTTAATGTGCTTTTTAACATTCCAAAAACTCTTATCCTTTTTTTTTATAAATATGCTGTAATTTAACCTCTCTGTTAATGCGTATTTTGTATGCAGTTTGTTCTTAACTGCCTTATTAGAACGCATCAAATATTTACCTATTTTGTGTGGAGTGCTGTTTTTTTTTTCTTTTTTCCTTTTTTTTTTGAAGCCTCTGTTGCCTCTGTACTTTCCTATACAGTGCTCTCATTGTACTGTAGAAATATCTTGCACTGGCACACTTCCCCAGGAGCCATTCTGTCAGCCACAGGCACGCTACAACAGGCGTCTCTAATCCCCTTTATAATCTCACCCAGAATGATGAACTGAAGGAGACGACTGACATTATTTGACATCATTTGAATTGGAATTTGCTGTTCCCTAACTATATTATGACATTTCATAGCTATACAGTATATTGCAGAATATTTGTCGCACAATATAAATTGGTCAACCTATAAGCAGTTTGCCTTACTGGTTGCAGGTGCTGCATGTGCTGTTAATGAGTGTTTTGCCCTCAGTGGAGAGACTTGTTTACGGCTTTTTATGGGTTGGAAATGTAACTGTGAAAGGTTTTCAAGAGAAAAACCTCAAGGCCAGCTGAGTTATTTCGCTGTATAGTCTGTGCTGTCACTTTACATCAGCACATCATTTTTTTAATTTGACCCTTATAGAGCCATACTTTTCTTATTCGTTCCACCACAGGCCCGCTTCTGTGTCTGATCTCTGGTTCCAGACTTATGAGCACATCAGAGGGAAAGACAGTGATCAAACTTTTGACAGACTAATACTTTCCAGCCTTTTGCTATCCTACAGCCCATCTGGTTTCTTTTAAAATTTCTTTATATATGTTCAACTCCAGGACACGCCACAAACTGTTTGCGCAGCTCCACGAAGAGAGATGAATGCATCTTGTAAAAATAGTGGCTCGGTTTTTGTACTTATACTTTATTTCATGGTTTACGGCATGTGTTTCAGTGATTTGTTCTTCTGCCTGCTAGGTCACTGCATAAAGGGAGAAAGACAGCAAAGGTGTAAATAGGTGTAACTGGAGGCATTCTGCTGTGCTTCAGGTGTAATAGGGACTTGGGGATCAATATGTGCACTGACTGGTGTGTAGGCGAAAGAAGGTCATGTTAATGCGCTGCCTTTTCAGTTAAAATATGAACATGTGTTTCAAGGGCCTCGCAAAGGCTGCTCTTGCAGCTGGGTATGGTGCTCCAGGCATGTCTGTTAATACCGAACTCTGCAAAGAGATTTACAACCGGCTGCAGGCTCCGGGGATTAAAAACAATGCAAAGCTAAGGTCTGCATGTCTAAGCCAGACTTGTGACCTTTCCTCCTTTCTTGCTCTTTCCCCTTCCGTATTCCATCCACACCATGCCCATCTTTTTGTGCATCTGTCTTTGCTGTTAACATCACTGTCAGCTTCATTTATGACCTAAATTGAAAATGAAAGTTTCATTTTCCTAATTAGTTTTTTTGTGGATTCTTTCACACAAGAAAGTCATTTTTTAACCCGGGTTTCCTGCCAGCTGTAATCACACTAATGGGGTATTTCAAAGAGGTTGTTGAAACACCCTTAACTGTTCACATATGTTCTTCCTTCACTCTTACCGCCTTGCTTATTTCAGATAACCACACAGACTTCATGAGGTCTTTTTTTTCCACCCAACACCAACAAAATCTTCATACAGATAAGTTTGTGTAGTTGTTTAATGAATGCAACCCGTCCTAGCTTGTGGCATCAGTGCAGCAGATTATTATAGTTACACGTTAATACATGTCAGTTTTCTGCTGTTTCCTACAGATGTGCTCAGTTTTTTTCTGTGTAAGTACAGACAGCCAGGGGCCAACAGCAGGCCCGAGCACAGACTCCAGGTACTCGAGCCAATCTTCTTTTTCTTTGTGCAAATTTCAAACATTCCAGAGGAGCTGAGGGAGGATCATCTCCACGGACACACCAGCACACACAGACACTTCTCAGGCACTGAAGCGTCCCAGCTGTGTACACAAACCGCTGTCAACGTTGACTGAGATCGTTTTTCATCTTTTTATTTTTTAAATGAAGTACAGCATGCTACATTTTATTAGGAACAGAAAGGCATTTCAGTAGATGCTAGTTACTGTTGCTTTCTTGCTGTAAGGTAAGTGAGAATATCAGTCTAGTCATTTTGGCATGAGGAGGCTATACAGCCAGAATCTGATTAACTAAAAGGAAAATCTGCTCATCAGCTGTTCTAAATCTCACAAATAAACCTTTTACTGTATCTTGTCTGCTGAGTCCACATACATTAAAGAAAAAGTAAAATGATGTGACTGTCCTGGTTTAATAAGATTTAAGATTAAATTTTTCTTTTGGCCAAGAGGAGTGACTCCTCCAAATTCTCAGCCAACTGCCTGGCGAACTTATGGTGACAACAAGACTATGACAACACCTGCCAAGAAATATTCTGGCACACACTACCCTGTAAAATTGCTTGTTGTTTCTACACTTGTTGGTCTGTGCATTTAAGAGTAAAAACGAGGAGTAACATATCAGTTACTGAGTTCTGGAGTTATTTAATAGACTTTAGACGTTTTTTCTATTTCGTTTATTTCAACTAAACAAGACTGCTTTTGTGAGACCGTGCCAAAAAAAAGAGCATTTTCTCAGACGCTAGGTGACAAACTGGCTTACACTGTCCTTTTTCTGGTGGCCTGTGAGTGGAAGAACATAACTTGCATTGTTTTAACAGCTACACAGTACAAGGAACTTCCTGCGCATGACTGAGTGATTTCATTATGAAACTCAGGAAGAGTCACTTAGTCACAGCTGAGTAGAGTCGGGCCATGATGGTTAAACTGGGGGGTTGGGGCAACGACTCGAGGGCCTTTGACAATGCAAGCACTGGACATGCAGGCTGTGGTGTGCCTGAAGAGCTGGCACAAAGACTGAATTTGTCCAATCCAGGGCTGGAAGTGTGAGGCCAAAGGCTTTGTGCGTTCTTGTACAGCAGAAAGTAATGAGTAACAAACTAAGGCAAGAAGGAGAATGCACATGCGTCATGTGATAAATGTAGAAAAAATATGGCAAATATCTGAGAATGTGCAAATTAACTGAAGTAAAAGCGAAATATTATTTTATGTTATGTTGAAAATTTGCCAGTTTTATCACTAGTTAAAAATGTCTTCATTTGCTCCGTGATTTTGAAGTTCTTTAGGTAACAATTCATGAGACCTCAGATTCAAGCTATGACCTCTCTGTCCAGGTTTTCCCACCATTAAAACCATGCTAGGTTGATTTCTTCTGCCACTGTGCCCTTGACCAAGGCACTGACTTACAATTTGAGGTGATCCCTGGTGTCTCCATGGTGGCTCCACACTGCCACTACTACTGCCACTACTACTTACTCAAGTTTGCTGATCCTGCTTGTTGTTTTTCCACACTTTTAAAATACGTTTCCACATCTATTGACAGCTATTGAGCTTTAGGCTCCCAGGTGCCGAAAGACAGAGATTCTTTGTCCCTTTCCAGTCATCTCTGTACTCTCCCGCAGCTGCCACGCTTGCAGATTGTCGAAGAGATTACATCGAACTTGTTTTTTTCAATCACAGAAGTGTGTTACCGCTATTGCAAACATCTTTTTTCCCTCTCAATCTGTGATGACAAACCCTAAGTCA
The DNA here is from genome assembly GCA_015106755.1 of Etia nguti. Classification (NCBI taxonomy): domain Eukaryota; kingdom Metazoa; phylum Chordata; class Actinopteri; order Cichliformes; family Cichlidae; genus Etia; species Etia nguti. Next base: position 38,833 of record VUQG01030352.1, on the reverse strand, counting down.
AATCTTTGATCTCAACAGTTTACGTAGACAGAAATATAGACAAGTCACTGCATCATTCATGATAGTATTAGGCTTGGAGCAATGATGTAGCCTACAGCATACAGATACAGATCTGCAAATAATCCGTTAACAGTTTTAGAAACAAGAACTGTTTAGCCTCAATTTGGTTTCCCTCTATTTTCCCTTAATGCGATTTGCTTCATGCTAGTCATAGGATACATAAAAATAAATCCTGATTAATTTCAGCACTTAAATCCATCCTGTTTGTCATGCTGCGCTCATCAAGCTCTGTCTCCAGAATGTCACACCATAGCCTGCAGACAGTCATAAGCTTGAGTTGATTTCATGTTCAACATTTATATTTGATATCATAAACACTCCGTCTACGGATATGAGAACAGGCAGGAAATTCTGCTGTCCAACATACCTACAGCACATTTATCAGAAACGTTTCTTCCCTTCTTCACTAAGCAGATGTGCAAAATGGAAAAAAAGGGAATAAATTAGTTTCACCATGATGCTTTATTCCAGCATTTTAGCAAGTTTTGTTTTAGACTTGAACCAGTAAGTGAAACTTAAGATTTCTAATCTCTTTCGTTTACTTTGGCATGACATTGGCTTTCTTGTAGGGGCCTTGCTGTGTTGAACTGTTTTGCTTATCCCCTCTTGCATAGCATTCGATCGACATCCTTGATAAAGGTCCATATTCATCTAGGTGAAGCCTGTCAGTACAGAAAGCGGACCAGTTTTAAGTAACATGCAGCTTTTCTCATTTGCATGTGGATTCATCTCTATGTAAATGTGAATTAGTATGCTTATGGAAATGACTTTTTTTTCAGTCTCTTGCTAGGAAGGAATAACTGATCATATCCATGGGGTGATAATCTATCATTTTGCTAGTGAATGTGCCTTTCTCATCGCCACCTGCACCTAGCTCAGGCTTTGACCATAATTAAGATATTTCTATGCAAATGCTATGAATGGGGAGGCTATGAATCAACCCCAGCACCGGACTAATTAGCAAGCTGGACATATGTTTTGAATGGGAGGGATGACTTTTTCTTCTGCAAAGCTGTATGTAAATGCTGAAACACGTCAAACCAACTTTGTATCTCATTGTTAAGATTTTAAAGCGCATACTTACTCCTCAAGTAGCTATTTTGCTTTTTACTTTGTGTACTTTTTGTCAGTTGAGTATTTTAATGTGTTGTGACCCTGCCATAAGGGCTTTACACTTGCCATGCCTGAAGCACAGTGAGAATCGATACGCAGAAGGGCAAGAGGACGTGTGATACTTGATGACAAAATACCCACAACCTGCTGAAACAACACATTCCTTCCTGCTTGCTGACCACTTGCTCTCTGAATGTTAGTGTTAGCTGGAGGCTGTACCCTGTCGGAGATCTGAACTTGGCGACTCACAGTAGTCATTTTGAATTATAGCACTTATTGCCTCTGCTGGGCTCAGTAATCTCGCCATTTCTATGTAAATTGGGCTTTGTGCCACCATAGTGGGCTTTTCTGTTCGCTTATGCAGCGGCTTGCCTCATCCCATAATGGTCCACCGTTACAATGAAATGATTAAAGCTAACTGTGAGAAAATGTCATGACAGTCAATCAGTTGAGTAGATAGGTCAACATAAGTATAGAAAGAAGAGGAAAGCACTCGGCCATGTGCCGCTGAAGACAGGTATAAGATTCAGGCAGCCGTTTTTGGGTTGCATCCAGGTGCTTGCGTGTCTCTTTACATGGGGGAAGAGGGAAGAGCTCACTAGAGACAAACATTAGGGGAGGTTTATGGCTGACTCTGCGGTATCATTGTCATTTGCACAAGATTGAACATGCCTGAGCGAAAGAAAAATTACACTGTAGTTTACGTAGTGCTCCTGGCCCGCTGAGCTGGGAGTTCATTTAACTCTACCCTTCTTATTCTGTTTACTGTGCTTATTATCACTTCTAGTTTTGCTCTTATAACTGCCTGAGGTCCATTTTCTTTCAGAAAGTTTTTGTGTTTTTCACATAAATTCAGATTTTTTACTCTTTAATACCACCGAACACTATTTACCAAATATATGTGGTGTTTATATATGCAAATTAACTGGGGACATCCTCCGCCTGGTCGAGCCACGGTCCTCAGTAACATTTGGCCCTGACTGTAACTCATATAGTCTGCAATTAGGAACTAACTCCTGAAGCTTTGTCGCAGAGATGTGTTGGCCAGTCTGAGCTGTACTAACCCACCTCTAAGTCCAGTTCTTTGGCCGTGGATACTGGATCACCCCCGCAATCCATTATAAATGTCCCAGTTGACACTGGTCCCACCCAACCAATCAATTCTCCATCTCTTTTTGCCTTTTCTCCTTCCCTTCCTTGCTTTCTCCTTTGTCCTTCTCTATCCTCCCGGCTCCTCTCAGTTCAAAACAAAAGCATGTTAACAAAATAAACTTTACCTTAATTAATATGGACATACAGAGAACAGAAGAATGCCACTGTTCATCAACACGATTCATAGATACATATTATAAATAAAATTGAGCTCACAGGGCTACATATAGGATAGAGAACAATGTGAGAATGTATAAAAACTGAAATATTGTTATATGCATATAGCCTAATGACACCAACAGGATTTCTTGGCTGTAATACTTCAAGGTTTATAAACTTAGGGTTAGGTCTAAATCTCAGCAGTGTCGCTAGCCAAGCAATCATGACAGCATCATCCAAAGAAAATTTGATTTCGTATGTTTTAACTTTTTCTCATTTTAAAATCAAACAAAATGTAAATGAGTTGTGAAACTTTTTTTGGCTCCTCTTTTTCATTGTCACGACTCAGTTCTCCTACCTGTATCACACTCTACTAAAGCAGTATCTTTTCAACATCATGTTGCTCTGACAGACAATTTAAAGAACTGCCTCATAAGGTAACAGCTTCCTATCGAAGATGATTTATTAATATTTTTATGTGAACATGTGGATCGTGTGGTTTGATTTTAACGGCAGCAAGTTAGAGTAGATTTGCTGCTGTTATTGCCTCTTGTGTCATAAAACTTTAATTTAAAAAGCCAATACAGTTCCAGGCAACTACACCGTGATCGCCCCGTCTTCCTCAGATATGCAGCGTTACTGATTGATTTTTGAAGAGGGTCAAACAGCCGCTGCCTGCAAAGGTGACTTCTTGCAGTCGCTTGTGTAACGACGTGAAATGTCGAAACGTTTTAAGAAAGGGTTTAGTATCATCGCCACTGCCTCAGGCAGGACTTATATACTAAAAAACACAGAGGGTGGCCTTGTAGCATGTGTTTAATGCTGTGAAAGGGTGTATATTAATTGTGTGAAAAACAGAAACCCCCTCTGTGAACATGTCTACAAGCTAACAAGCTAATTTATTTGTTAGGCCAAGATATACACACACAGTGCTTTGCTGCACGTGCGTGGTGAAAGGGTTCATTAGAAACCTAACTCGGCATAATGAGCTTCTACAATGCTTATGATTTTCATTTATTAGTCATTTTAATGTAGGAAGTTATCACACCTTACCCTGGGCTGAGTGTCAGTTCATCAAGACACAGACAACCATTAATGCTAACATCCACATCTGCTGATAGGCGACAGTGCTAACCGCTGCACTGCTGTATCATAACCACCAATATAAGAATCATGAAGTAACTGGAAAAGTGGACAAAATCAAGAGAATGGGTGATTTATGTGTATATATGAGCACTGTGAAAATTTAGTGTCTCTCAAAGATATTTCTTTTCTTTCACACCTGTAATCTGACTCATCTCAGATAACGAGACTAAGGCATTCAGGCCTCCCACACATGCCGCAACAGCAATTATACTCTGACACAACTACAGGGTGAGGCTTGGTGTCTAGCATTCCATGACACCCTCAAATTACCCTAACCAGAGGGGAAACAATACAGGGTGTAGTGGTGCACGTTCTTCCATTTAAGAAGCAGTTCAAGTAGCAAACCTTTGTTTTAGCCTTACATTGTGCTATTCTGCATAAGATCAATCGTCAGCTGCAGAACTGAAATCCGGAAAGCGGGAGGTTTCAAATATGAAAAAGATCACTTGACAGAAAAGACGCGGTTATGTGAAATTCAGACAGCCATATCGATTTTATGAATCAGCAGGTCTGAATTTATGACAAACACACACAACCAAAGCTTTGATATAGCGATGTGGCTCCTGACCTTGTCTCAGTTTTTTAAGGGCTCTCGCTTTTCAAGTTTTCTTCTTTACCTTTTCCATTAATAACACTATTTTCTCATCTCAGTCTATTTCTTTACATCTATTTGGCTCCTGCAAATATTGCCACTGTGAGATCCTCTGAGCATTGACTGATTGTATGTGGGGTCTAATCATCTGGGTTGGTTACAAAGACATCTTCCCTATAATCAATGCCACTGAAAGGGAAACTAAATCTTCTTAGGTTCCCACAAACCTTTGTAATATAGCCCTGTCTACCACAGGGGGAATATCTATTTTCTCGCATTTTGACTCTTCATTTTCTTTCCCCCTACATCTTCGATTTTTGAACCACCTCATTTATTCTATATCATTATCCTTTAAAAGAGAAAGAAGGAGATTTATTGTACACTTGGGATTTGAAATACATCATCAAAGTGTTGTATACTACATATGAATCAATCTTAACGGTACAAATTATGGCCTCCAACCAGGAAATAGAAAGGTACAGAAAACTTCCATCTACAGAGCTCACTAAAATGAATTTGGCAATTAATGTGTTGACTTATCTTCCTCCTGTTTTGCCTCCTTGCATAGATGTAGCGTACACTTGTCATGTCGCCTGCAGGTTGTCATTCCAGACCCAACAAACAAGGTCATGCATAGTAAAATGATTAGTAGATGAAATGACAATAAACTGACAACAATTTTGCTAATGAGTCAATCACTGACGTCCGTTTTGATTTATGCAAATTGATGTGGATTGTTTGTCAGACAAAACAAGCAATTCAGGGATGAGTTCAAGGAAACTGGCTGTGTGGAACCCTTCCCCCAAACAGTGATTATCCATTCATAGGACAGCAGCTGTAACTGGGGCAGGGCAGGTCTGTCCAGCTTTGGATCTCTCCATCTGTTGAGGGAGTGTGCGTGATCATGCTGTAATAAGGGAGATACTCAACATTTACACAATTTAAATGATATATAGTTTCATGCAGAGTATATTCATATACGAATTTGTATTTAAATATATAACTAAGGCCTTTTTTCTACTGACCTTCTCTTTATTAGCCAGCCTGTATTCTTCCCAGAACAGTGTTACATGTTATCATGTTTAATGGTTACCTCTCATTAAGAAAAAGTACTGTACCTAAAAAAAACTTTGTCTTGAGGAATTCCTAACCTATGGCTCAGCATGTCTGCGACACTGAACGTAACCTCCTCCTCACGTGCATTAGTTACCATGATAAATAAGCCAAGTTAAAAGAAAGCCATCTTTGTGATATTAAAAATCCTGGCTTTAGGCTCATACATCTCACTAACCCATTAATCTTGCTTCATACTGCACCCCTTCTCCTTCATAATGATTGCGGTTAATTTCCTACAGAGATACATTACCACTGTAATTTAAGCTGTACACGTAATAACTCGCTAAGAAGCAGGTTGCATTTGAGGACAGAGGAAATCACAATTCACCACCAAATGAACGTTCGGTTTTCAAAGAAAATAAAATCACCATTTTCACCGAGAAGACATCACGGGCATCAGTGCATTAATAATGTGAAGATCTCTTAAAAGACAAGAGCTCTTAAAGACTGTCTTTGGGTTTCCCTGACAAGCATCTGTATAAGTGATATAGATTCTCAGGGGAGGAAGCTGCTATTTTATTGTTCTATAAGCCTTCTCATATAAATATAATCCTAAACCAGAGACTTATTAAAGCACATTATAAGATTTAAAATGCAGCCAATAAACAAAAAAATAATTAATCATGCACATGCCTTTATGGCAGGCCAGTGATTCTGATTAATTCACTTGTGCATTTGCACAGTTTGATATTTCTTTCTTTCCTTTCTGGCTTCAGCTGGCTTCAGCTTTTAGCTGACATTAAGAATTTAAACTCTTGTTTGCTTAGGGAGCAGCATGGTGGTCCAGTTGGTAGCACTGCTGATTCACAGCGAAAAGGTTCCTGGTTCAAACTAAACCCACAGGTTGTATAGGGTGCCTTAGGGCATGCCCATTTGTGCCTTGGAAATTTGTGTCAGCCGAAATGTATTACTCTATTAGAGTTGCACAAATTGTAATTAACTAAATTTACATGCAGTTTACATTAGCAGACCTTAAAGGGTCTTAGGCAGAGCGAGAAGGGCAACATTTGCAAAATGAGAAGAAGAACTGATTGTATTTCAGATCATACAGAAGCTGTTGTCCCCTGATGTGCAGATGTGCCTTGAAATTTTGGCTTGCCCTTTGGTGTGCCTTGGGCGCCAATTTTTTGAAACTTCTTGGTCTAAAGGCATGCATGTTAGGCTAATTGTTACTCTAAACTGGCTGCACACGTGGGTGTGAGGGTGAGGGTGGGCGTATGCTCTTTGAGGAACATGCAACCTGCTCAGGGTGTACTGAGTTGTTGGACAATCAAAGAAATAAATGGATGGATAATTGTCTAGAGTTGTTGTCTACTATTCTCATGAGAAATATGCACAAATTTGTGCTTTGATAATTTGGGTATGTTGAACTTGTTTCACAGTACAGGCCCCAGGGCTAATTAGTTCTGTGTTGAATAACAAGAAGGTTCTTTTTTTTAATGTCTTTTCCATTGATTATTGGCCAGAGAGGGAGTTGTATTTGTAGTCTAACTCTTCAGCATGCTGTTGAAATTACATGAAATGCTCTCACATGTTCACATTTTAAAACGAGCTAGCATGGTCAGGGACTTTATGAATTAACGTTAGCTTACTTTATTGGCAATAACAACTGCCAAAACTAAAGTTCACAGAGGTAAGCCTTTTTTTTTGGATACCTGAAATTAGATGATTTCATAAATTTTTATCATTATCATTCTAAATTGCCCATTGAGATTGGAAATTTGACAGGAATAAAAATTAAATTTAATAAGCATTTTTTTTCTCTACCAGAGGGGGGGAATTGTAGGTAATGGTGGAGTAATCCTGGCTAAAAAAATAACCACAGATTCCTCAGTAATGCAAAAGAACAGCTGGTGCTCTAGACAAACAAATTCAAATTGTATTTGTTCACATATTATAGTATACCAAGGGAGACCTAAAGGCAACACATCTGGTACATAGATTCAAACAAATTGCTGCATTGACACAAATGGAGGGCACTGTAGCGTCTCTGCTGGTAGACACATGAGTAACTCAGCTTCCAGCACAAGAACAACGGAGTTAGGCCAGGTCCCACGACCCCGGCCGCGTTTCGTTTTTATAACCCTCAGCCTTTTCCAAAACACCCCACTGTCATCATTTATTTCCCTGCAACTTCTTTCCGTAAAAGGTTGCCGCTGGACGTGGAAGCCTGTATCACACGCCGTTGTTGTCATCTTGTAAAAACAGTAGCTGTGTGCATGAGTACACATGTGGATGCTGTCAGCAGGCTGTATTCCATGCTTAATCCAGTCTTCAAAGGCATATTACTTTACATATAACACCTAAGATCTGCCAGAACTAATGCATTAGCTTTGCTGGCTGTCAACACGTTGCCCCTCATAGGTAAGCATGCATGAACTCCCCCTCCCTCTCTCTTCCTGCTCCCCTTTACCCCTCCCAGGTGTTCCCATAACTCACCCGGGCTCAAATCCTATACGGGCATTCCAGAACTTCAGAGGCACATCGGCAGATGAGAGCCTGGATTTATGGCTTGCTGATGGACACTGGAGGGGGAGGCAGACTTGCTGCTGGGAGGGTGACAGGGTCCACTTCAAAGAGGAGGAAACGTTTGTTGTTTTTCTCCTCGTTGCTCAGTGGTGCACATGTATGAGCACTCTCTCCCTCTGAACGTCAGACAGCTGGAGTGTTCAATCACTGGTTTACACATTGTTATCTGTTCAGATAGCTTTCATTTAATTTTTTTGATTCCTGTATGAAGAGAGATGTCGGTTTGCACCTTTTGAAGTCCGCCTTTCTCATCCTCACACATCGATAGACACACAGAGCTCTGATTTAGCCTATTATTTTTCATATCAAAGGTCGCCCTTCAAAGATGGCTTCAAATCTTTTTTTAGTGCACCTGCATATAATATCTTGCACTTAAAAGCCACCTTGTTCTGCGCTATTAGAGTTTGCTTGTGTGCCTTTGATATAATATGATAGGTCACATACTAATGGGTGTGTTTGTATTTGCGCGTGAGCACGCCTGTCGTTCCCATCCAGCTAGTGTTACATCGCAGGGCCCCACGTGAGTGAAGTTGATGGATGTTTGGAATACTGTCGTTTCTCTGAGCAGATGTGTAATGAACCCTGCTTTGCTTCCGTAACATTTGGGTTGACTGATTACAAACAAATGCCATTTAATATGCAGGGGTGCTGGCTCTTAACAACGCAACATAGCTTCATAGATGAGATTATACATAAAATATGAGTAAAGACGCCCTGCTTTTGTCCACAGCGTGCTGCTTTTTAAATTAAAGCTGTGCCATTATCAAGTTTTCTCTCCACCCGCATGAAAGCACCACCCAGGATGAAAATGAAGCTGTGTGATGATTCATGTACAATTTTCCCATCTTATGTATTTCTTCAAAGCCACTTTTCACTTTTTATGGAAGAAAGCATTTCAAAGTATATTTATTGTTTCAACTTTAAATGCTCAAATTGTTGCTTCTTTTTCTCGTTCCCTCTGACTTTGCTTTTCAATTTTTCTTCTTTGAGCATTCCAGTTCTATCCATTGTTAAGGTAGAAAAGCTGCAGCAAATTGTGGCTGTTATTCCCAGTAACCAGGGTGACTCAAAAGGCTCCAATCCTCCCGCTGCTTAATCAGAACTCTGTTTGTTCAATCTCCTTTTTCTCATGGTCCTGCCTGCCAACTAAAACCAATCAGGTATTATAAGAAATTAAAAACAGGCTCTTTATCCTCTCTCACATGTGAATTTCAGACACTTCTACACACCCAGTATTCATTCCTATAGAGCCACACCTCATATCCTGCTCCACTTTTGTCTCTGCACATGCTCTCAAATCATTTTTCATCTCTACCCCATGCTGGGAGCCTCTCTTACCTGCCTTATCTGAGTCAGTAAGGGGATCTGCAAAAGCCTCATACTAGATGCGTGCACATTGTGAGTGTGTTGCTGGCCCTGAAGTGACACGGAGAGGGTATAAATAGAGCAGGCCCACAGATCACTGTGCCAGACAGAATGTGGCATCTGCTGTGCTGGGAGTGCAAAGTGTTTGAGAGCCTGTAAACTCCCCACCATTTCTCTTCCCTCCCCTCTTCCTCTCATCTTTCTTCTTCCTCTATACCTCTGTCTGTCAATTCCCTCCCCCTCTCTCCTTTTTCCGTTACTTTCTTACATCTTCTATGTCTCACCCTCCTTCTGTCTTATATTCCCTTTGCCCTCACACTCTCCTCACATATTGCTACACATCTGCTGCCATGTGTTGAGTGTTACGAAGCAGTCCCACTTTCAGGCTATAAGATCCTATTTCTAAACACACGGAGGAAACGAGAGAGGGGGCCAAAGAGAGATAAACACAGAGGAAGTATGAAAAAAGCAGTGGCCCTGCAGTGGTTAACATCAAAGCCTCGATTTCATATTTAACATGGTTTAAAGATTCCTCTGATGCCGTGCTACACATGTTCCTTAAAAAAACAGTTAAAATAAAAAATAATCCCATGGGATTATGTGGTATATTCGCGAGGAAATTTTGAGCAAGACACGCAACTCTGTAAGCACAGGAGATAAAAGCAAAGTCTCTGCAGGTTACTTCACTTCCAAAGTCGGTCATCAATGCTTTGATTTATCAGTTTATGTCCCCGCTCTCAGTAAAGCTTTTAAAAAGTGAAGTTAACCTGCACGGCCCTCTCTTTGTCAGAACATAATGTGTGACTATGACAGTAATGCATATCCGCTTCCAATGTCAGTCATACTTTACTCCTACATTCCTCCTTTTACATCAACGCATCACACACAAAAAATCAATTAAGAAGAATTTTCTTGTAGTGCTATTGTAGGCTACTTGCTATACTCATTCACATACCTCTTTTTTATTATTATTTATTTATTTATTTATTTCCCAGCAGCACACCACTTAATCTCATAATCTGCTTTTACTGTGACTTGCGTTGTATTCCCTCAAAGGCGCGGGACAAACAGACAGCACAAGCGAGCACACATGCGCACGCACGCATCTGCAGCGTCAGCCAAATTATTAAGCAGCTTAACTGTCTTTAGAGTTCCATTTCTAAAATGATTCATCCATTCTTTCTTCCTTGCGTCTTCTTTTCCCCTTCCTTCCTCTTTCCCTCCCCTGCACCATTTTCCTGGACCCTCTCCACGGTCTGTGACAGGTAGTCTTCCACAACTGTTTGCTGACTCAGCACAGGAGTTCACATTGCACAGTGGCAATAGGACATTTGCAGCAACAAAGAGAGTTAAAGGGAGGAGCTGCCATCAGGAAGATGGGGGACTGTCCAACTGTCAGTCTGAGAACAACGGCGGGTCATCTTTTCATCCTTTTGTTTGCTCTCAGACAGTGTTCTCGCCTGTGAAGACGAAATTCAATCTTCATCCTTTCACTCACTGCTTTTCTGTCCCCCCTTCACATCATCCCGCCCTTTTACTAAAACTATTCTCTGCTTCTGTCCTCCCTCTTAAACTGCTTCCCCTTCCTTCTCTCGCTCTTGTTTCCCATATCTTTCTTGTTCTTTCCCACCATTCTGTCAGCTGGAGTCAGCAGCACACACACACACACTCATACACACATATTACACACACAAAAACCGCTTCTTCATTTCACCGGCCTCGGGCACAGTTGTTTGAGTGAATCTCTTTTCGTCTTTAAATCTGTAATTACCTCAGTGATTGAGCCAAATGCAGTCTCACTCCCTCATCCCCCAATTTTCCTCTCTGTCAGAGAAAGAAATAATAAGGTTTGTGTTGCCACCTTTTGACTGGCAGGTGTAATGTTACTGTACGTCAGGAGCAATGCTAGAATTTGATCAGAGGGTACAAAAAATAATGAGATGTGCTTTAAAGAGTTTTTTTTTTTTTTTTGGTCAGGTTTCTTTGGGAAATACATTTCCTGTTTCCTTCTCCAAGCAAGAAGTGTGTAGAAACCATTTCAGTCATTATCAGCCCAATTTATCTACAAAATTATGCATTTCAGAGTAGACTTGTTGCAAGATGGCACTTTCTAACTATTCAAAGGTGTTTCTTTCTTTTCCTCACTTGCTTTGTCTATCTCACTAAACACACTTACCTTAAAGCAGTTTCTCTTTCAGCATTTTTGTAAGCAGAATCCCAGACAATCAAGCATGAGTCCCAGAGGACACCATCTAGGGATTTGGAAGGTTTGAATGCTTTTGGCACGATTATTCATCCCGAGAGCCTTCCAGGGCCACAACGATGCCAGAATGCCATACTTCAGGGGGCACAGAGGAGCATTGTCAACTGGCGCCCACGTTTAGGGGCCTGCTGAGGGAAAACACTGAATGTCATTGTTATGTAGCGCCAATGATCTGTTCTGTGTCCTCAGCTATGATGTCATGGCAGTCACTAATCCAGCTGTGGCCAAGCATGCTTGACTATTGAAAAAGGTCATTAGTCTTAGCACTGTATGATTATGCACTTGAATATTCTTGCATGCAAGCTACTTAATCAGATGTTAACTTCACTTTGTAACCGTATTTGTATTCGCACAACTTCTTTCTAAGTTCCAGAGTTTGGAAAGTAATCAAAGTGGAAAGGATGCAAGTGGCGTGTGCTCTACTTTGCAGAGTGTGACTCAGTGGCAAGCACACACTTGTTTGCTATTGATGAAGCACAGATGTAGCACGAAAATGAGCATGTTATGAGTAAAGCCAAGACATAACAACCTCAGACAAACCACTCGTTGTGTATGACGCACTGTTTTCTTCCATTTTGGTCTGAGAGAAGAGACAGAATGAGTATAAGCACAGATAGGTAGGTCTACTTTATTAACCGCAGACTCTTCTATTAAGTACAGATAATTCTAACACATAGTAGCGAACCATAGCGAAACATCTAAATAAGTAAATGTAACAACATTTCATGTGATATAAATTTTTTTCCCTTGCCGTTGCTTCACGGCAGAGGCCTGCCTGCTTCCACAAAGTAAACACTACTGAGCATCTGTGTTTTCTGCTATTTTTGAGGCAGCTTGTGGAAAAGGCCACATCAAACATTATGACACATGGAAAATAACCCTCAGAATTTTCCTTCAAAAACATAAATGAGTTCAAACTAAGATATAAATGAAATATGACAATTTATTTATGCTATCATGCATATGAGGATTCTCTGCACGTCACTGCAAAGCTGTTCTTTGTGATCGCCTTTTTCTGGTTTTGAAACACTTTTACCCTGATGGGAGCGGTTCCCTGACAATGCTCCTATCTGTGGTGCAAAGGGGAGGCTGTGAATAATTACGCTTTGGTTTTTGCCTGAGCCAGATCCCAGCCTAGCTACACCTTTGGAAGATGTCGCTCTGCACTAACATCATCAAAACGCCACAAGATGGAGTATCTTTTTGAAGAACTGAGTTTCAGAGATGTGTAGATCCAAGGGGCATTGAAGCCGTTCTGGCACCTTACAAGGATGATTTGGTTTGTTTTTTTTCCTTTAATTTGTCACCAAGCTCTATCTACCAGGTCCCCTTCACTGTATATTCATACTTGTGATTTCTTGACAAAAAACCTTTCTTAACACGTGCATTTCTGTTCTCACAGTCCATTACCAAAATCCCTCTTTTGGGCATGAATCCAATAATAACTTCAAGGATGGTCTCCTCCTAAGATATCAGTCTCTACACAAATCACCTTTTCAGCCTTGCAGATTAAGTTTCTCTTGGAAGTTTCTTTTTCTCTGGAGCCCAGAGAAGTTCAGTACTATTGCTTGTCATCAAATATGTAGTTTCATAATAAATACTGATGTATACCATTCAGCCATAAGTGTTGTAATTGTTTCTATGAATGTATACAGGGGAATCGTCTGATAACATAAACATTAAAGATGAGGTCCTAGATGTCTGGATGTCTGTGCAACATAAAATAAATGTATAGTATTGTAAGGTCAAACTCGTGCAGTGGAACATTTATGCTGACCAAATGAAAAATTACAAGGGTAAGGGTAAAAAAAATACACAACTGTATCTGCTGATTTATGTAAAAAGTAGCCAGACATCAGACATGTATCTAATATTTCACATAAAAAAAAAAACTGAGTAGGACCTGGAAATCATGCCAACTATATTAAAAAACAAATCATGCCTATTAACAATAGAACAATTTCCAGAGGTTTTTAAATGATTTTTTTACAATAAGAGATCACGAAAAAGTTCTATACATCCTATAACCACCCCACCCCCCCCCCAAAAAAAACCCTGTAAGACCTGTAAAATGCTTAATCAAGACCATTTGGCATAAACATGCACCACCTAAATTACCCAATTAATTACAATTATTACTGCCTCTTTTTTCTCTGTTCTTCAAGAGTATAATTTATTTTTTCTCTTTCTACTTTATTTTCACATTTATTAAGTTAATCCAACTTGGATTAAACAAATACAAAAGCATGCATTACTCATTTCTCTCTTCAAAGACAATGAAAGAAAATAAAAGTACAAAAAACAGACTTCATCAAGTATAAATGTTGTTTTATATATATATCCTACACCATGTAACCTTCATGAGTCATTTTTATTATGTCACTCTAATTAAAAGAGGCTGATCAGGTGCAGCTGCATGGTGTTGCTGAGCTCTTTAGAGGTCCCAGCTGACACTCAAGCTGCTATAGAAACAAAACAAATTAAGAAAAATGGAATCCCTCTGTACTTTCTGAAATTCTCTCCCACACATAGCAAATAAAGGACTAGTGATGTATGATACATTTCAAATTGCTTTAGGAATACAAGCTTAAACTTAATTGCTTCCACACACTAAACTGTGCAATGAGAATTCAGTGTCATCATATTAGCTGAGCTGGATGTTTGATTCTGTACAACATTATTACCATCACCATCCAGAGCAAAAGCAGACCTGGTTGCGCATGACTGCGCCGCTTCTAGTGGTGTAAGACAGTAACTTTAGTCACAGAGCGTGTGTAAGAGGCTGATAAGAGCCAGGCAGTGACAGTGCTTTGCTAGTTCAACTGCTTTGTGTGTACATTGCATAAAAAGGCAAGGAAAAAAAAGAATGAGAGCAGTTGCTGACTTAAGTGTAAAATAATTTCCTTAGATTATTTAATAAGGCTCTGTGAATTTTTTATGAAAAATCCATACTCTTCTTTAAGAAGTTAAGCACTACTAATGCATTACAGGGGAATAATCAAGTAGTGTTGTTTTATTGCTAATGTACAATAATCCAAAGACTCCCAGTTCAGTTACCATTGCTCTCATTCTGTCCACCTGCACCCAGTAATCTCGTCCAAGACAGGAAACCAAGTTGAAAAGCAAATACGAGGCAGGAGTCCCATGCCATTATTGAATAAACGACGTATTAATGTGAGCCCGCAGTCTTGTAATTTTAACTATTTTAGGTAAAGTACTTGCATCCAGCTGGAGGAAATGCTGGCGCTCTTCCTCACTAACTAAAATATTTCTACTTTCATGAGGGAGCCTTCAAAATATGTTTTTCTCCTTCCTCTTGAAATGAAATTTTAGTGAGAAAATATCTCTACTCTCTGTCTGAAAAGGATAAGGGGGGGAAAAAATCTATGTAACACATCCAATAAAACCTCAAAATTAATTATAAAGGCGAATAAACACCTCTGTAAAACAACCCGTACAAAACTAAACACTGAAGCCTGTTCAAATGTTTTCTTGTAGGGCTGATGTATGCAGCTCAGTCTGCTTTAGATAATGCTGCTCGAATGCCGTGTATTTTTACTGGCTTTAGAGAATTTGGTGTTTATAGTAAAGACCATATTAAGATAATGTAGTTTTCCTTTAAACTGAAGCATTCAACAAGTTGAATGTTGGAATTGAGGGCATTTTGTATTCATGGCGAATGCTGTGAGCTCTTGACTGCACAATACTTAGGATGACAACACTTTTGAAAAATGCCGCCCGTTATCTCAGTCCTTCATACATATATGCGCTCTACTTGCACAAATTGTGCTTATTTTCATCTTCCCTCACCAGAATCTTGCTCCTCGCTGCCTCCGATCAGTCGTGACAGGTGTCGCTCCCTTGCCCCGCATGCACGCTCACACGCACACACAGAAAATAAACATTACAGAGTTCCTCCAAGGGGCATATCTCATAAAGCCGCAATACTAATTTAGCTGAAAAACTCCACTCGAATGAAAATAAAACTCCAATACGTCTCTTTTCACAGCAGTCCGTGTTCCAGATCAGCTTCGAAGGGGTTAAAGGTTTTATTCATGAACATTTAGCAATCCTTCTTCATGAGACAGATTACAGGGATGTACAGACAACCTCACAAAACAGCTTATTGACTCTGTTTCATGTTTTCCACCTATGACAGGTTGAAAGAGTTGTGGCAAAGTCAGGAGCATCTAGGGAATGATCCAGAGGGCAAATGAGGAGCAGGGTGACAGAATGAAATATTAGCGAATAAGAGGGGAGCCATGGGGGAGGGGGTGTTGTTGAGGGGTGCTAACTCACTTTAAGAGTTTCTCCTCTGACAGACCAGTGCTGTTGCACTGAAGGACATTTAATCTTAAGACCCAAGGCTGACCTTGTGCCAATAAAACAATGTTAAAACTGAGGCATTAGGTAAGTGTTTTCTGTCTGCTCTGCTTGTCTGCCAAAGCTCCTTCCTTCACTCTTGGCTGGCATTTCTGAGAGCTCAATGTGCCTTGTGTTTCCAGCATCCATGTGCAGGCTTTTCTGAGCTGCACAAGCCCATTTTAGGTAAATAATTTTAGCTCCTATTGCGTGTCACATTTTGTTTCACTACAGTTCCTGGGTAGAGAAAAAAAGAACAGATCTCTGTACCACAGACCCATATTGTAGTTATATTGAGCGCTTATTCTAATGAATTGCAAGTCAATGAGCCCTTTAATTGTTCTCAGTTTTATGCAGAATGCAAGACGATGCTGTCTTTTGCTGTGCTGCAAGACCGTAATGATGCCATTAAATTTCACAATGACCATGTAGCGAGGCTCAGTCATATAAGATAATGTAAAGCTGAATGTGATTTTGCTGTGACGTCTGTGCTAACGGCTACAAGCCTTTGACAAATCTAATCCCGATAATGATTAAATACCCTCTGAAACACAGCTTCACTTTCAATCCTTATGCCAAGATGCCAAGGCAAATATGATTTTGCCAGTTAAATATATTTTCACTGACACGCAATCTTTTCTGGTAACAAGATATACAGGACAAGAGCTCTCATCGACAAAACAGCTCACAAACTTTGGCAAAAACAGCAGCAGGATCCATAATGAGTGGATGCAGAAGGCTTTTTTGGAACACGGTTTATGGTTATTTATGACATGCCATTCAAATCGGACTAACAGTCAACAATTATTTGCCAAATATTGCTTGTGTGAAGCCCAGCTCAATAGCCTTTTTAGCTCTCTCTACAGAGAACAGCTTGTTTTGCATCATCTCTCTGTGTCTCTCTCCAGACCTCTAATCCGGTTCCATTGTATCTCAGTGCAGTTTTATGGATGGTAAGGACATGAACAGAAGGGTAAAGCAGACATCATAATTAGAAACTCCCCATTAACACCCATGCTAAAATTCTCAATTTGTCTACTCTTTCAGCTGAACCTTTTCCTGTATTCATATAATGAATACATTTGGGTTTATAGCTGCCACACACTTTGCTGTAATTTTTTACAAATGTATGCATCAGCTGTAAAGAACCCTTCCTTTACTGGCCTTTAGATGAACACTGGAGGCATCCATTCTTTCTGTTAACTATAAAATTAACTATAGCAATGTCTTCTCATCCTCACACCCTACTTTGAGCCACTGCAAAGGAGGACAATAGGATGCCAACTAAACACATTCAAATGTAAGGTTGCTTTTAGTTATTTTTTGCATTCAATTCATAATTCGAAGGCTACTGCTATGAAAATGCTCAGTTTTAATTAACACCTTAAATAATGTTTTTTACTTCTTGGAAAAATGACTTATATGCAGATGTGCTTTGGCTTTCTTATCTTAGTATAACAATACTATATTTCGGTAAATATTTGTGATTTTAAACCTACTGCACCCAGCTAATTTTAGTTACATTTATTTATGTGTTTATTTTGAATATACTACATGTTTAACTGATTTAACAGCTGAAATTTCTTGTGAACTAAAAGATTTTTGTGCAGTTTTAAGTTAGCATGCTGTCTGTGCAGATGCTTAAAGGGGTCAAAGTTGTGTTAGCAGCATAATATGGTTGCCTCTATCATAGATGGAGTTTGCACTGTACCATCATGCTTGTCATTTAGTGCAATAAATAAATAAATAAACATATTGTCTACATCGCTACTCCTCAGAAGTTGTACACATCCCACCATTTCTCCTTGAACACAAACTAACATCAGCTGATTGTAGAGCGTAGGAAGAAAACAGCATGTTTGTGATTTCTCTTTCCCTTTCCATTCATCCTACGTTCAGGTAACTGAATCTATGTAATGCAAGCAATGACAGCGTGATGATTAAATTTAGTAATGCATTACATTGTCATGCATTACACCTAACACTGAATTTGGGGCTTTTAAGTTTGAGTTAATTTAAATTGGCTGGGTTCCTGGCACGGACCTTGCTTTTAAGTATAGTCCACAAATTTTCAACACAGTTTATGCTGGGGCTTTGAGAAGAATGTCCAAGAGATTTATTGTCAGCCTGTGCAGCAATGTAAAACTCTCTTCAATGTGGACATTGATGCTGGAGTTCTTGCAGTTTCCAGTTCATGGCAGATTTGAGTCTTGTTGGTTGCTGAGCTGTTCCTGAACATCCTAATCAACTTCTTCTCATTTCAAGGTGACAGTCTCTGTCCTCTTTGAACCCTTGGCAGTGGTGACACACCCGAATAAGTACTTACATACAGTTGTTTGAACTGATAAAGGCTCCAAGATACCTTCCCAACTTGTCCAGATCTCCTTCTTAGATCTCCACTGAGTTCCTTGGACTTTCCCATTGTTCTGAGTTCACTGTTAAACAAATCGTTTTGATGCCGGCAAACAGAAACTGCCAGTTGTTGTCAATCATGATCCTACCAAGAATTTAATGGGCCCATGGCTTTGTGAAGTCATCAGAACCACTTATTAAAATATTTAAGAGAACGTATGCATACATTTCAGCACATATGTATATTTTGACCCTGTGTGAAAGTCCACCCAGATCTTGTTTTTAAATCCCTTAAAGATGTATGCTGTGCAAAGATTTCACCCCGGAACAAAACAGGTATCCATGCCCCTGATGACCGGTGATATATTAGCTACATGACAAGATCATGGGCTTTTGGTGCATTTGTAGAGAAAAAATAAATAAATAAAATACTTATATGAATAAATTAAGCCCGGAAAAATGTTAACTCAAACACAAAAAATGCGAGGCTTGGGGTCAGAGTTTCTCTGTCTTGGTTTTACTCGTCAAACGACTTTTCTCTCCCCCGCCTCTGTGTGTCTCTACCGTTCCCAAACACACAGGAGACTGCTAGCAGGAAGTAGAAAAAAAGAAGACAGCAGCTGACAAAAATAAGGAAGTAAACGTTGTCGGTTTAGAGCTGGAGCTCCCTTTGTGCTGTAAAGTAAAAGTAGATAAGTCGACAGCTCAGCTGCAGAATTCAAAGTACGACGGCTGCGCTAAGGAAGTTAGCCGTCAAGCTAATTCTTCCACTGACTCCACATTAGCTCAAAACAAGCCCTGGAGAGAAAACACGAGGGAAGTGGAAGACAGACAAGTAAGTACACACTGCAGACTGCTGCAAACTGCCCTGCAGGATGAGGGAGAAAAATGCCTGTGTGTTTGTGTGAGGAGGAACTGTGTGAATGTGAGTAAGAGGCAGAGAACTGGCAGAGAGGGGCGGTGTAAGAGCGAAAGAGGGGGAGTTTTCTCTCCATTACAGCACTTTTTCTATCGGTTTATTGTGTCAGCAGTGGAGAGAGTACACAAACAGAGCTCAAGGGAGGAAGGCTTCGAGGAGAAAAAGAAAGGAGACAAAAAAAGTGTGTACCAGCCAGGCATGCATCTGTGCTCTCTTCATTTTATTCAGCTTCACTCCTGCAGAGTGGTCTGAAAGGGGGTGGTGGTGAGTGCACATAAAGACAAAAAAGAGCAAGATATGAAAAGGTCAAGGCTTAACGACATACCCAGGGAGGTGAAAGAAGGAGAGCAGGGGAGTGTTTGGTCATGCTGAGGGCACAGGCATACACACTCAGCACTTTCTGTTTGTGAGTCAGTAAACAAAGTGAGTATGTTTGCACACAAAGGCAGTTCAGTGACTGTAGATGTGGTGTGTGTATGTGTGATACTTGTGCTGTAATATGGCACTCGATGGCATTTCGTGTAGACGCCTGACAACATCTGTTTTGGGAATATTAAATCAGAGGGGATTAGTCCTGAGAATCTTGGACTTTCCCTTGTGCAAAGATGAGATGTGTTTACAGAAGGTCACAGCTATTTATAACCCGTCTTCTTCTCACTGTTTCTCTCCTATCAGACTTGGCTATCTGATACCTTGAATTTTTTCAGCCACCATGGAGCACAAAGGAGAACCTGAGAAAGGTTCTAATGAACTGAAACAAGAAGAGTTGCCGCAGATGGACGGTTCATGTGATGCGTGCGAGCCTGATGAGGCCCAGCCAGCGACACAAGTGTGCCCCATCTGCAGTTTTGCCTTCTGCCCCATCCATGCTGACAGACATGCCAGTAGCACGCATCATGTGCTATTGCCCTATAACCATGAAGGCACACAGGCTAATGGTCTTGGCACAAACAGGGACTCCAGAGTTGGAGGCGCAGCTGAGGATGAAGCTGTGGCAGAGATGGCAGCTGAAATGGGTGCAAATCGTGGGATGGCACCTCTTGGAATGGCAGTAGTTAATGGGAATGAGAGTGTTGATCCTGAGGAAGGACAAGGAGCCCATAACTCTCCGCCTGTGGAAGCAGAGCTCGGCGAGGGAGCTGAGGGTGCAGAAGCAGGGCCAGAGGCTGGGGCTGCTGAAGACAATGGGAAGAGAAACATTGTGACAGTAGAGAGATTGCGTTGCAAGGAGCATGGCCAGGAGGGCTCCCTCTACTGTAAAGCTGATGAGAAGATAATCTGTGTGGTGTGTGCTGTGCAAGGTGAGCACAGGGAACATGAGATCATAACTCTGCATGAAGCCTACGTTTGGCAGAAGGTGAGATGCACACTTATGCAAGGTTTATATATAGTGCACCTAATCTTTATGGCATGCCCCCCAACAGTATCTGCTCTGAAACATACAGAGTGTCACATGTCTAGTTTGCATTTCTAATTTTGTATTAGGTAGTGTACCGGTCATTGTCTTCAAGTCGACTTGAGAGGGTTCTGTGCTCTATTTTAAATATAACAATGTCCCATGATAACCCGCAGTTCTTCATCAATAAATTAATTCTTACAGCCACTTTCATTCCTGTGAAAGCTGTGAAAGAGAAATGAAACATTAAGAATACACCCCGATGTCCCTTTTGGTTTGGTGCCAATTATGGCTTCACCCTTACTTCATTTTCCCAGATGGCCTTTTCTCTTCAGGCATATTAAATAGAGCCACCGAGTCACGAGTTGTTTAGTGAAGCACTGCATTTGGTCCAGTAAGTCATGTTAATGTGTTTGATTTGTGAAAAAAGATCCATCAAATGTGGGTTCATTTATGCAGAGCATGGCGTTTCTGATGATTACAGTTTGATTTCAGGTCAGGTGTTCAGCACACTGATCGCATTTGGGCTGTGCTATTGCACAGAGGACATTTTAACAGGGTGATATGATCAGAAACAAGGGCTTAGTTTTGAATTAATGTTATGAGGTTTTTGTTTGTGAGCGGTGAAATAAACTGATTTATAAAGTCTGAGCAGGAGCCTTATTTGAAAATGGTCATACAAAGTCAGTGAAACTTAACTGTGTAAAACTGCAGTCTTTGGTCTTTGGTGGTACAAACAAAAGTAGAGCAACACACTTAACTGACTTACATTTACAGACACATATGGATTGATGACAGACAAAGAGGGTCAGACATACAGCCCAAGGCCACAGTGTTTAGTCTAAACATCCCTTAGCTTTAATCCTGCTTCCTGTGTTAATGTACTCTTGTGGAGAAACTTTAACACCTTGTATGTTGCATGTCAAAATATGTAAAATTGTAGTCTGTAGTATCCTGAAAATATTGTCATACTACCAGAAGAGGTTTTTTTTTTTTTTGTAGAGATATAAACTCAATAGGGCTCCTTTGAATGACTGCAAAATTAAGGTTAACAAATAATTAGCCTGCTGCATGTCTTGTTTGACTTGCACAGAAAGAATATCTGTGTATGTGCTGTTTTTATAGTGGCCTACTGTGTTGTGTTTACCGCTTGTTTGTCTGTTGTATCTGCAGAGCAGGCAGGGTTATGACCTGCTGGGCTGTACACAACAGATGGCTGAGAAGATCAAGACCAAGTGGACCAACCCTGAGGTGAGTGCTAACCCCTGTGTACAGAAGCCTAACACTTGTTATACAGCAAAGAACCATTTTTAGAAAACCTCTCCCAATAAATTTGCACGAATCTGTTCTTAATTAATGAGCTCATACCAGCACTTATTAAAATGAAGTTTGAATATATTTGTGGTGATAAAAGGTGGTTTTGATTTCCATGCAAGGGGGCACCATCTGTATATTAATTTGGATTTTATTGAGATTGTGCCATGTGTTTTGAGATTGAATATGCAGATTATTTTTGAAGCTTAAATTTAAGAGACAGATGAACAACCAGTGTAGTTAACATTAAGTGTGCAAGTGTTACACAACATAGCCATAAGAGGGTTGAGTTGGAGAGGAAAAACCAGTGTAGTTGTACAAATAACCAGTTGCTTGAAGGTTTTTTTTTTTACTTGGGAGTGATTCCAAAGTCAAGAAAATGATGGTCGATTTTAAGCCATATCCATGGACGTATTTAGGGCAAGCAGTGTCAGTCATCCTGACCAACTGAAGCTGCAGGCGCTGGGCATTTGTATATTTTAAATGCAAATGCATATTTATGCTGGCACAGTTGGGATGGCACTGATATGAAGTCCTTGTATGCATTATTTCTTTGTCATGGCTTCTTTAAAAAAAAAAAAAAAAAGATGAATAGGGATTTTGAAAAAAATCAAATAGATTATATCTGTAGCAGTAACTTGTCTGATTTTGTAGGTTCTGTGGCTACGATTGAACATGATTTGAAGCCCTAACAAGGCAAAAGACAAAAAGATATTAGTCTGTTACATTTTTTTGTGTGCAGTTCTAAATATGATATAGACAGTGCAGTATCAGAAGCAGCAGTCTAGAATAGAAGTAGATTATGTCGTAAAGGGATTCAGCATTGTGTATATTCATTGTGCTGCTCCATTCACAGACCACAGATATTCCCTATTGTGTTAGGTTTCTGCAGATAGAAGTCAGCTTGAAGCGTGGCTTCATTGTGTGATTACTGAGTCATGACGTTTTCAGACTTCGGTTGATTTCACTTTTTTGACTCAGCACTTCTGTGCTAAGTCAGAGGTTGTATTTTTCAAAGTGACTGTGATCTAGGCATTGTCATGTAAAAAAATAAAGAGTGCTGAATACTGAATGCCCCGTAGCTGTTGTTAAACCCTTTTTGAACTGGGTAAGCTGACAAAAAAAAAAAAGAAACATCAAGTATTCAGTCTTTGACTCAGAATATGCATATGGTGTTAAATACAATGTTGCATTGCAATGAATTTTTATAATTTTTATAATTCTTAATTAAGGAAATAAGGTGGACAAATTATCCAATATAATAATGAAGATCGTATCTTTACAGGACTGTTGTGCTTTTTCACTACTTCTGCTCACTTGTTAAATCCACTCAAATTCTATGGCTCACACGCACATCTGACTCATACATGCAGGGCTGGCTTTGTGTACTAGCATCTTACTGGCGGTAGTGCCTTCTGCAAAGACACCTGCTGGTGTAGGCATTGAGAGGCGGGGTATGTGACATAGATTTGGTTCTTCTTCTCAGATTGTCTCAGTCATCATGACACAGCTGTAACCTTACTTTACCATTTTCATCAAATCTTTTCCAGGTTGCCCTCTAAAAACAAACATGGTAACCTTTTTCTTAATGTCAGCCTAAACAAAAGCTATTCAAACTGAATTTTCATGACAAGTCAACCTTGAAAGCAGTTGCTGTATTTCCATTACAGATGCCATAGCGGGGGCATGTTCTGCCACTGAAAATAAAACCTGACCACATAGACTTAGGAGTTGTGCACTGAGAGGTGTGACAAACAAAGGCAGGATTGGGAATGTGCGTCCGTGGTCTCGGCTATTTACCATTTAAAGCTGCAGTACCTGTTCTCTCTCTCTCAACCACCTCTGCAGCCCCTTTTCTGCTGTATGCTCTGCCTTTATAACTGTGTCAGAACCCATCGCTGAGCCATGGCACACGAGAGCATTGTTGAATACATGCAGAGATGTGACCCAAGCACAGTGGCATAATGTAACAGTTTAATTAACTGGACTGTGAGAGAGAACATGTTTTCTGGCAGCCAGCACCGCACCCAAGTTCATGTGTATTATCATAGTAAAATATCAGTGCCACCCCAAGGACTTCCTGAACATTTAGTCTGGCGTTGTTTCGCTGTGGATGTGCAGTGTGCTTGCTGAAAACCTCTTACCTGCTTGCTCACAGGGCACTGTGTTAGAGACTATTATGTGGCATGTCGGCATGTCCTTTCGGCTCTCTCAAATGTCAGCGTCGCTTATTATGCATGACAGGCAAGTCAGAATGACTACTTGCGCTGAGAAAAGTTGGGTGGGTGGGTGGGTGTGTGTGTGTGTGTGTGTGCGCGCGCGCGTATAAAATAGAGGGTAAAGAAAAAGAGGAGCTGGAGGAGGTTAAATTGCATGGTATTGACATCTTAAAACACTTCAGAGAGAAAGAGGGTCTGAGTGGCTGTCTGTGTGTAGGTGAGAGGTGGATGAAAGATTTAACCCTTGGCTTGCATTTGCTTATTAATTCTAATCTGCTTATGTACTTTGCCACAGGCTTGGGGATTTTAATCTCTGAGCTCATATTGTAATTTTCCACAGGGGACTCGAATATAAGGGGGAAAAACAGTGATAAAGCTGCATACATATTAATAGAGGGCCAGAGGCGTAGCATAATTTGAGGAGTAAAGATGGCCATCTGTCAGTCAGCCAGTCACCTGAAGTTAACTATAGTAAGAGAGCAGGTGAAGCATGTTGGGGCGTCAAACCACAGCAGTACGTAGTCAGCATATTTACTTCCTCTCATGTTTTATTTACTTTCTACTTGTTTCTGCCAACCAGGATACCGTCTAGGGCACATTCAGTCCACAGAGCCTCTCAGCTACAGAGAGAAGTGTCCATTAGCAGCACAGCAGTCTCAGCCCAGTCACAACTGTGTATGTGTGTGCAGTGGCTACATCCATTTTCCCTGCCTCATAAAATCTACAAGAGCAGCAGACACATTAAAGGTGTCTTAGGAAGCTGAGGTTGAGGAATAGACAGGAGAGACATGAAAAGACTTGGCAGGCTTGGTAGTGTTAGGTTTATTCACCTCTCTGTACCTGATCCTATTCTTTCTCTTCCTACCCCCTTTTGCTCTTTAGAGCTGTCACTCCCCTTTTATTTTTCCATTTTAATTGAATTTATCAGTATCATTCCCAAGAAAGTTTCTTGGCTGACATTCCTTTACTCAAAGCCAATAAAAAGGTGTTGGAAATTGAAACTATGCTATTGTAAAACCAAACACCTCCTGTCATTTTTATAACTTCCGCCACTTCCCTTTTTTCTTATTGTTTTATATGACTATGGCAGAGCTGTTGTTATTCAAATCAATTTTCTGTCTCTTGCTTTGTTGTGTTAGAGGCTAAATTGGAAAATCTAGTTTCTGGGAGAGATAACGGAGAGCGAGGGAGAGTAGTGTTCACTTGGAACAGGGCCACTGTTGCTAAGGGCAAGGACAGTTCAAATCCATTTAGTCCTAATGTTCTATTAATGCTTTTTAGGCCTTTTTAAAAAAGCATCACACCAAACAGAGCTGTGAATAAGCAGCAGAGTCTGCTGTGATTTGGAAGAACAGAGAAACATATCTATCTGAACTCTGTCACTTAAAATAAATCCCTAAAGCACAAACATTTTTACCACTCCAATTAAAAAAAAATAAAAAATGGAGATGATTATTTTTCATCCCTTAAACACAGGGAAAGTTTGAACCTTTGTATCAGTCAGTTAATTTTAGATGTTTTGATCATTGTGCTGATAGACCGTAGCAGTCTTTTGAAACTTTTGGAGTTAACTGCAAATTAAAACAGCTTTTTTTTTTTTTTTTAAATGATGAATTTACTGAAGTTTCGTTGTGGTTTAAAATGTTAAGATGAAAAACTCCCTCTGATATTGTTGTGAGCTGTTTCCATTTTAGTGTGCCCGATGTCTAATCAAAGTAATAGAAACATGGCAATTATTTTTAAAGTGAAGTTGTTTATTTTTCCTTTCAATGGCCTTGGTAA
Source organism: Etia nguti (assembly GCA_015106755.1). Classification (NCBI taxonomy): domain Eukaryota; kingdom Metazoa; phylum Chordata; class Actinopteri; order Cichliformes; family Cichlidae; genus Etia; species Etia nguti. The sequence goes on along the minus strand of VUQG01030352.1, from coordinate 12,994 downwards.
TTTTTCTGATTTTTTTTTTTTTTTTCGGCACTAATAAATAACACGACCAGTCACAAATTTCAGTCTTAGTAGAAAGTAAAGGCCATTCTCTGTCTTGTTGTGTTATTAACAAAGCTGCTACTTTTATAATTCAGTCACTAATGGTATAAAACATGGACGTAGCTTATGGGTCACAAAAATCAGCTAATGCAGAAGTGTTTTCAACTTGTATTCTCTTTATAGGCCACCATAGGGCAGGGCAATATGGCCAAAAATATTTATCATGATATATATTTGAAAATTTGCAATTACGATATAACTGACGATATAATTGACGCGAGACGAAATACTTTACAACTCCACAACTTTATTAGTGCAAAAAAACCCATCAATGGATTTTTTACTTAAACAAGCAGCTGTTTTTTATGTGCATTAAAGCTATATTAAAATTTAACAGTGCAAATGCAAATTCCTTGCCGACAGTTTAACCAAAAGGCATTTCCAGTGGAAATGGGCCGACATATCCTGAGCATAACCATGTATAATATAACACCATAACCGCGTTAACGCGGCAAATCTCCGTTAGCGAGTTAACGCGGATCGCCCCGTGCGTGGGGCTGGACGGCGCTAACGTGTTGACGCCGTGCAGCCCCAGGTTTTTTCAGCCTGCT